>PVIA01013307.1:0-32834 GCA_004024845.1 Tonatia bakeri | reverse complement strand
CAGACCCCCCACCTGGTCGCCTCACCCCAACCCCCCGCAGCTTCTCCCCAAACCCTCCCTCACTTTCCAGGTCCCCGCAGTTTCTCCCCCAGCCCCTTTCGGAGGTCCACTAGTCCCTCTCCCCCGACTCGGCCTGCTTCCCCAAATCTACCAAGGTCACTCCACAGGTTCCCTCCGTTTCCCCGCCAGGTGTTTCTGCCGGACCTGCTTTCCCCACAGCCCCTCCCGCCTCCCCACATTACTCTCCAGGTCTCCTCAGTTGTCCTCCTTTGGTCCTCTTCTGGGGACGGCCCCCCTGGCCCTCAACTCCCTCAGCTGCCCTCCCTGAATTCAGGCTTACCACCCCCACCCCCGCCCCCGCCCCCAGCCCCAGCCCCACCCGACGCCTGCCTACCTGGTCCCAGCGGGGTCCGCTTCTGACGACCCCAGGTGAGTCAGCGGGGCTCCCAGCAGCCAAGAGTGCCTACGTGAGGGGACGGGGAAGCAGAAAACTGGGGTGCTGCCCGCCTCTGACCGCTGCCCGCTCTGGGCAGGAGGAGGAAGCCGTCTTGGACTTCTCTTATTGCAGCCGCAGCGGCGCGACGGCGGTGGCGGCAGGGAGAACTCACAGTCACGCCCCAGCCCCAACCCGGCTGCCCGTGGCGGGGAGGGGCCCTGAAATCACAGGCCGGCCCGCCCGCCCCTAGTTCCCATCTCCCCTGGGTTACCGGGGGTCGACTGTCTCAGCCCTGCCCCTGCACCCCAGCTGCTCTCCGCAGACCTGAACCTCCAGGGAAGGGCCCCTTCCAAAGCACCTGCTCTTTTAGAATCATTGCATTTGAGGTTAAGAGGGGCTTTTTTTCTGTCGTTGAAGCCTTCCTCCACTCCTTTTGCAGTCTGGAAAACCGAGGACCAGATGAGGACCAGCCTGACCCAAATTCTCACAGCCAGTTGACCTCAGGCTGCTGTCACTGGAGCCACTGATGATCCAGTCACGGAGCCCCGCCATCCTCAGGGCCCAGGCACCGGGTCCCCAGTGCCTGGGCCCTGAGGATTTCTGACAGTGGGGGGCAGCAGTAGGTCCTTCCCTTGGGAAACTGTTTTCAAAGCAGTCATCCTTCAGGCACCCTCCTGCACACACTCTAGGCTTAGAAAAATTGAGTATCACCCTCTGTCACAGTTACAGCCTTTCCAACTAGCTGGGATCCCTGCCCCTCTCAACCCGTGGTTCCATCCCCCCTCCAGCCAGTGTTACTTCCTCAGCCTTAAACCAAGGACCATGCAAATCCCTGCTGGAGGAAGGAGAGATGTGTGTGAGAGGGCTGTGTGGTGCAGGAATGATGTGCTGGGATTAGCGGGGAGGCGGGGAGGCTGTGCAAGTACAGATCTGTGTGCATCACACGTGACTGTGGCCAGTGAACACGATGACTGCAGTGTGGAATCAACGACTAGGACACATTATTTGGGTGTGAATAGGAATGTGTGTGTACATGCCTCTGTGTGTGCATATGTGTGTGCACTTGTACATGTGTCTGGGTGTGCCCCACTGTGACTGCGGGGTGGCCAAGTACTGTGGGATGCAGGTAAGAATGCTCTTCTCCTAGGAAAATGAGAGGAGGGCTGGGACGGAAGATGCAAGGGAAGAGGTGGAGGTGGAGGTGCGAGGATGTGGGAAGGGTGGCCTGGCCCTGGCTGGGCACCGTCACCTCCACCATCAAGCACTTCCTGAGTGGCCATTGGTTCAGGTGTTCAGTTAACAAAGAAATGTGTATTATTGCCTGTTAGAAGCCCGGCAATGGCTTCTGGGAACACAGAGATGAAGCAGACTGATCCTTGTCCCTGGGAGGGTCCCTCGATCTACCAGACTCTCTCTGTCATCCTTTAAGTTCTGGCTCCGCAGGAGGCCTCCCCTGATCGCCACTCCCATCCCCAGCAGAACTTTCAGAACCTCCTGCCTGGTGCTCACTGGTTCTCAGGGGTGGGGAGTGGGATATGTTTTCCTCCAGGGCAGAGACTGGGTCTGGCTCTTATCAGTGCCCCCAGCACCCGTGCAGGCTGTCTGGGCATAGACATACATCGATTATTCAGGAACAAAAAAAATAACATGTGAACAAGTGAAAATCCAATGAAAAACTAAATAATCGAGTGTAAGAATAAGGAACGGTGAATAAATGTGAGAATTGATGACTAAATAGGCAAATGATCAGAGGAATAAAACTGCTTCTGCTTTTCAAATACATATTGGACCAAATTGTTTAAAATCTCTAACAGCTTACTTCCCACTTTGCTTGTATAATAAAAATAAAACAAAATAATAATAAAGAATAATAAAATCCAAACACCTTGCCGCGGCCTCCCTGGCCGAGTGCCCCTGGGCCCTGCCCACCGCTCCAGTTCCAGTGGGCCATCCTCCTCTGCAGCCACTGGATCCTTTTCAGTTCTAGAATACATTGAACTTTTGCCTCAGGGTCCTCTCACATGCTGTTCCCTCTTCCTAAGATAATCTTTTCCTTGCTCTTCACAGTACTGGCTCCTCCTGTCCTTTACCTGAACTGCTGCCTCCTCTGACCGCCTCATCGAAGGAAGTCCCCTTGTTTTTGCTCTTGGCACCCAGTGTGTCCCCTTCATGGTAGTTGTCGCAATCTAGAATTGGGTATTTCTCAGTTCATTGTTTAATGTCTCTGGATTTCTCTGACCTCAAGACATACCTGGCATCACTCAGGACAGAGACTCTATGACGCTTATTTATCCAATTTAGAGCAACCCGGTGGCCCTGGCCGGTGTGCCTCGGTTGGTTGGAGCGTCATCCTATAAATCAAAAGGTTGTACGTTTGATTCCTGGTCAGGGCACATAACCGGGCTGTGGGTTTGATCCCCAGTCATTTTAACCTTTCTGTGCCTCAGTTCCCTCCTCTGTGAAGTGGGAATAATTGAAGACCCCACTTCACAGGAATCCTGGGAGAAATCAATGAGCTGTTAGACTAGTGCTTAGCACCTCGTCAGTGCCATATAAGCGTTTGCTATCATTCATTCATTCAATCAAACTTCAAGCCTTCCCTGTCACTACTCTCTGACAGGCTGGGTGCTGGGGGCTCAGATAGGAATCAGGTCCAGTCCTTGTCCTCTACGTGGCACTTGCTCTCTACGTACAGGTGATGGTGGGCACAAGGCAAAGAGACCACAGAATGGACCTGCCGGAATCCCCCACCATCCTTTCAGCCCCCGTGCTCACATGCTCCTTTAAATCAATTTTGAAAACTGATACTAAAACTCAAAATCAAAGCCCAGGAAGCCAGCTGAGATCTCCCGTCCATTTCCTATCTAGCCATCACTCTCTTGGTCTCACTTCTGTTTTTAATCAGCTTAGATTCTGTCGTCACTCCCGACAGTCCTCCTTTGCGAAGACGAAGACGCTGCACTGCCTGCCTCCCTCTCCCTCTGGTGTACTGGCCTGGGAAGCCGCAGGCCTGCTGTGGTCCAACCAGCTACCTTCTCCGCCTTCTCCGGGCGGGAGGGGAAGACTACCTGCCGTGCAGACAGGGTCGCGACTCCCGGCCTCAGAAGGACAGTAATCCCCCAGGGCAGTAATCCCCCAGGGCAGTTTCTTAGTAAGCTGGCTCTGTGTATCTGCCCGGATGACCAGTTCCCACCCTTTCTGCTGTCCCCCAGCTTCCCACCTCTTCTTCCCTGTCCACTTGCACTCCAAATCCTTTCACCTTTTGTGGACTTCACACCTTCTGCAGCCCCCTCTCCAGCACCATCTATGGCTCCCTCTCCGTAGAGTTATTAGTTCAGCAAACAGGTTCTAGAAATCTTCACGTAAAAGGAAAAAACAAAAACCTTCCCCTAGAGAATGAAGCACCTCTCCTGCCTTTTTGAGAGAAACAGCAGTTCATTTATTATCTAGTTGCTGAGGAAGAGGGTTTTGGTTGTTGTTGTTGTTGTTGTTGTTGTTTTGTAGAAAAACACCAGCTAACCCATGAGAAGTAAAGTGAGAACTAGAAAAACTCCATTTTGCAGCCCCAATTAGATAATTGATTTAGGCAAGAATCATCAATGAATTTGTCAGCTTGGCCTGCTATAACAAAATACCACAGCCTGGGTGGTGTTTGGGGCTCAAACAACAAGCATTTACTCCTCACAACTCTGGGGGCTAGAAACCCGAGGTCCGGGTCCAGTGGGCTTGGTTTCTGGTGAGCACACTCCGCCCGACTTGTCGAAACGCCTTCTCAAAGTGTCTTCACAGGGCAGAGAGAAGACCAACTTTCTGACGTCTCTTCTTATACTGACACCTGTCTGATCAAATTAGAGCCCCACCCATAAGGTCTTATTTAATCTTAATGACTTCCAGAAGGGCCCAAGCTCCAAATATAGTCACATGGGGAGTTAGGGCTTCAAAATATAAATGTGGCGGGGCGGGGGGAGGCACGTTTCAGCACACAGCAGATGCCAAAACCACCAGTTGAAAGGTTTTAAAGAACAGAATGTTCACCCCATACTGAAGGAGCACGGCACAGCCGGTCTGGTGTTTGCAAGAGGATCTCTCCTTTTCAGCGGAGAGACCTGGTGGGCATCCCATGCCTGGTGTCGGCAAGCTGTGGGTCAGCTGTGGCCCTCGGCCTGTTTTCCTGCAGCCCGTGAGCCAAGAATGGTTTTCACATTTCTAAATGGTTCAAAGAATCAAAGGAAGCATGATATTGAGTGATGTGTGAAAATTACATTAAATCCAAATTTCAATGTCCATAAATAAAGTTGTACTGAAACCCGGCCACACTCCATTTACCGTATTTTTAGGACTTTAAGAGATGCTTTCCCCCAAATTCGGGGGTGGGGGAATGGGGGTGCATCTTATAATCCGAATGTAGCTTACCTGGCTAGTAAATGTAGTATACTATTATTTATGTTATTAAATATTTTCCCACATTTTTTGCTTCAAAATTTTTTCCCCTATTTTCCTCCTCTAAAACCTAGGTGTGTCTTATGGTCCTAAAAATACGGTACATATTGCAAATGGCTGCTGTCATGCTACAATGACAGAGCCAAGTAGTTGCAACACAGACCCTACGATCTGAAAAGCTAAAAATATTTACTCTCTGGCCCTTTACAGAAAAGCTTTGCCAAGCCATGCTCTCGACCTAACTTCCAGCGACAAGAGATACAGGGTTTAGAGGATAAAGTAAAGGCCACCATGAGGGAACCTTCAGACTCGTCTGTAGTGTGGAGCATTCTGAAAGAATACTGGCCGGGTCACTTTAAAAAGCTGTTGTCATTTAACTAGTAAAAGGCGGAATGAGGGTGACTGTGCTGTGTTAAAAGAAGACAGACATCACCACCAAATGTGATGTGTAAACCCTGGTTAGATAATTTGGGGGGGAAACCCAGCTATCATTGTGCATATTAGTCAATGTGTGTTTCTCTCTCCCTTCTAGACTTTCAGCTCCTCTGGGCAGGGGTTTTGTTACTCAGTCTACCCAGCGCCTTGCAAGTGCCCAGCACCTAATAGGTGCGTAATACATACTGGTTGAAAACAGGAATGAAAGAAGGAATAAACTGCTTGGAGGAGAGGGTTGACTTCCCAGAGGAGGTTCAGATGATCACATAGGAGATTGCCCACAGGCGAGACCTCTGGTAGAGATTTCCCCTCCCCTCCCCTCCCCTCCCCCCTCCCCCTTCTCCTCGGAGGCTCTGAGGCCAGGGGTGACTCTCATTCTGAGGTCCCAGGCAGCAGAGCAATGACCAGCAGGTGGAGACGCAGGCAGGCAGAATTTCAGCTCAGGAACAGGAAGAACTACAATCATCAGCAGCAGAATGGTTGGTCTCAGGAAGTGCCTGAGTGAGCAAGCAGAGGCCACAGGGACTGACCTCAGTATGGGCAGGAAGTGGGCCTCCGTGGTGATGCGCATCACAAGTCCTACCCCAGCTCTTTGCCCAGAGGTTCCCCCACCTGGTGGCTCCCCCCAACCCCCACCCCCCCAGGCTCAGCCTTCCAGGCTAGAAGCATTTTCTCTGAACCTTGAGTAGGTTCTTGTCTGTACCACTAGGGGGTCTTCATCAGACTTTGCCTGTTATGGGCAGGCAAGACTTCACGTGGATAAGAGGCAGGGCCTCTGATGGGTGTGTGACGGTGAGCAGGTGTCTGCCTATCCGTGGGTCTCTGTTTCCTGATCCGTATAAGGACAGGGTAAGACAAGATGCCCTATGAGGCCTGTCCAACCTCCAGATGTCTTGCTTGGAGTCCAGTTCTCTGTCCTCTGTTGGATTTGGGACTCCTGGAGGACAGGACTGGTACAGAGTTGGTCCCTGCTCCCAACAGGGTTGGACTCCTAAAAATAGAACTGGTTCATCTCCTCAAAGCACAGGAACCGGGGGTGGGAGGTAGAGGTGGAAGAGGATTGTAGTAACAATTTGACATCTTTCCTTTGTCAAAAGCAGTGTGTTTTAAATTTAAGCCTCAGAAGTTACGAACTGTTATCTTAGGTGAGTGACTTAATAACTCTAGGCTTTAGTTTCCACATCAGTGAAACCAGAATAGTAATATTTGTCCTCCAGGATGGGGAGTAAAGGAAACGTTGGCTTTGAAAGTACCTTGCACATAGTAGGCGTACAAAAAGTTGTCAGGAGTCAGGAAGAGAGTTCTGATCAGAAGTTTTAGAATCTTTCCCACAGCTATACACTAGTCCCTCCGCCCTCATAAGCCGACCAATGCAGGGAGAAATCATAAGATATGTCCACATCTAAAGCAAACCTGGCACTTAATAAATATTTGTCCAGTGCAAGATTCACTCTATAACCACTCTCTCTTTGGAGACTTGAAGAAAACTGATAAGGGGCAAGATAAGGGCTATTACTCTGTTTCAAAGATGAGGTCCGAAACTCAGAGAGGGAAAGTGATTTGCCTAAAGTAACACAGCGGAGCTGGGCTCAAAACTTAGTTCCCTTCTGCTTGCAGAACCCATCATTAAGATGCCCTACCATGAAGCTACCTTGTGGTCAGGGACTTACACTCACCCTCACCTAACAGTGACCCAGTGGGTGGCACCTGGAAAGCAAAAAACAGGACAGGTTCCCTCCATCCGAACCATCCTCAGAGGCCTAGTTCTGCCCCTGATGACCTGGGGGCCCTGATGGGTCACTGTGTTGCTCAGACAGAGGCAGCTCCGCTTTGGTCTGGCTGCCCTTTCATCCTCAGACCCGTGGTGCAACAGGACAGGGTCTCAGAGCAGGACAGTGGGGCTGGCTGACTGGCTGAGCCTATGGGATTGCCTCTGGGTGGCTGACCCAGTTGGGGAGCTCATGACAAGTCACCCTGGCAGTCAGGAGCATGCCATCCCTCAGGACTTGGGTGCCCTCAACCTTTGGGTACTACTACCATGTTTCTGGCTAGTGGGGATCTAATCCTGGGGACGGGGAGAAGGTGTCTAGTGGGGTTGAGAGTACCATGAGAAAGCCAGTGGGGTCATCTCACAGCCTCCTCCCACCAGGGGTGTTGATGCTCCGCTGCACTGATGTCCGGAGCTGTCTGAGGCCCAGGGGCACATGGGAACCTGCGGGAGTCAGGTTGAGTACTACCACAGTAGGTTCTGCGCAGGCCCAGGAGTCCGTCCTTCCATCCACTCAGGTCGGAGCATTGAAGGAGTGCTGGAGAACCAGTGTGAGGCTGGAGGATTTTCCCTAGGGGTGGAGAACTATCACAGGAGTGAGGGTGGGAGTATTAAAGTGGGGTGCAGAGTATTGTGGGTGTGGGCATATTTCAAGGGGCCTGGAGTGTTAAAGCTGAAGCACACACTTGAAAGCTGAGCTGGAGTTTAACAGTGAGGTGGAGTTTCACAGCAGAGGCTGGAATACCCAGAGATGGTTGGAGTAGTATACAGTGCGGGCCACAGAATTAATTGAAGGCCTGGTTATTTCAGAAGGGAGGCTGGGATATTATGGAAGTCTTCGGCGGGGAAGCTGGATTATTTCAGAGGGAGTGGGATTACTTCTGGGGTGGGGGGTGGCTAGAGTCTTTTACAGGGGGGATGAACTATTTCAGAGGTGAGTGAGAATGGTGGTGTGATGGCATGGGCCTTGAGGCTGCCCAGAGAGCCCCCCTTTAGCCCTAAGTCTGCAGGCCAAGAATTCCAGGGTTCCTGCTTTCTCCTGCCCCTAAGGCAGGTCATCATCCTCCAGGTAAACCATAAGCAGTCCTTTGATATGGGCTAGAAGGTGATGCTGGTGACCATGGCCTTGGGGGTCCATGACTTCTGTTGCCGCAAAGGAGAAGCCAGTCCTGGTGAAGCATCCTGCCTGAGCTCTGGGGCTTCCAGATAAAGGTCAGATCAACTTGGCCATCCCCCCGCTTCTGGGCAGGACCCCCTTCCCTTGCTCAGCTGCCCTCTCCCAAGAATGGGACTACCAGGTAAAGGAGGGAGCCTTGCTGGGCACAGAGCCCTCTGCTTCCAGGGGTCTCTTTGCAGTCCACCTGCAGTCTGTCCTGCTTTGGTGGGGGGGCTTGCTTATTTCCTGAGTATGGGAGCTCTGATGGGGAGGGGGAACCTACCCTGCCTCAGTGGCCCCTGGTATCTCCTGCAGCCTGCATGACCTGAGGCCCTTGGGGGCCAGGAGTGCTCAGTGGTGGAGAGGGTGTCAGCAGATTGTGGGTGGAAGAGCATGTGGCAACTCTGGGTGACCTCAGGCCCCCAGGGGACAGCTCCTGTTTGCACCACCATGTGTAGCTTTAGCTACCTATGGGCTGTCACTTCAGCAAGTACCAGCTGAACTATGCCAGCGTCCCCAGCTCCTGTCCACATGTTCCACCTTCCAACATGTGAGGACCCCAGCAGCTCACCCTACATAGGACAGAGCCCCCGACTCCCTCACTGCCAGAACACCGACACTTCTGCCACCGGTGTCCACCCCCCACCTACACACCCTGAGCAATGAAGTGGCACGATGCTGTGGTTTCTCACTCAGTGACAGGCCAGGGCCAGTGTCTTCCCTCTCTGATTGAACTGTCTCCATCAAACTGGAGCTACCCCCTCACCTCCCTCCCTGCGCAGACAGGATCCCTGGGAATGAAGAGACCTTGGGTGGGGGCAGCAGGCCCCCAGGCCTTGTCAGTATGGGTAGAGGGAACACAAATATTGTCTCCGAGACAGCTAGGTCAGTGTAGCCTGGCATGTGCCCAGGCCTGGAGGTCCTATCAGAGGAGGGAAAAAGGAAAGTAGGAGGGAACATGCTTTTTTTTTTTTTAAAGATTTTATTTATTTAATTTTAGAGAGAGGGGAAGAAAGGGAGAAAGAGAGGGGGAGAAACATCAATGTGTGAGAGAAGCATCAGTTGCCTCTCACACTCCCCGAAATGGAGACCTGGCCCGAAACCCAGGCGGTGTGCCCTAACAGAGAATCGAACTGGTGAACTCTTGCATTTCGGGATGATGGCCAGCCCACTGAGCCACACCAGTCAGGGTGGGAACATCCTTTACTGAATACTTACTATGTGCCAGGCCCTATTCTAGACATTCTACATTTATTCTCTCCCTGTGAAATAGAGTCATTCTTCCTGTTATAGGGATGGGGGGAAACAGGCCAGAGGGCTCGAGACTTACCCACATTCGCACAGCTGGTGAGTGAGTGAACAGGCTGGGGCTGGGCCCACGATCGGCCTGACCTGACAAACACCGCCTTCCCTGCATAACCCTGACGTGGGCCACTGGGCAACTCTGACTATCTGTCTATGGTCTGCATGACCGCGGACAAATACTAAGCCTCAGTCTCTTCATCTGTAAAATGGGTATAGTAATAAAATTGGTGTTATGTGATAAACAGAGATGATGTGTGTGAAGTGCCTATGGTATTGCATCAGTGTACACAGTAAATGTTAGGTAATACCAATATTTAGAACATATAGAAAAGGCACAGTGCTCCCTAGCTCGAAGGAAGAGACAAAGCTCTACCCTCAGGGTCCCCCTAGTCTCAACTAGGCAAAGTGGCAGAAATCATCTCACTTATAACTCCACTAGGGCCAGGGGAAGGGAGTGAGCACTAAGGAATGGAGCACAAGCTTAGAATGGGACAGGCTGATTCTGAAAGTCTCTCCAGGTCAATCTCATTGCCTCTATTTTACAGATAGGGAAACTAAGGCCCAGGGAGCCTGAGTTACTTGTCCAAGAATGTAGTGACTCAATTACTGAGCAGGGCCAAGGTCCTGCATTGTCTATCCTGTCCCCTCTGGCCCAGGGTGAGAGCAGATGTGATATTCCCGGGGGCCCTGGTACCCGCCCCCACCCTCAGATGTGCCTGCACGGAAGACCTCAGCCCAGGGCACAGCACCCCACCTGGTGAACCCCAAGGCAGACTTCCCGGGGCCTGGCAATGACTGGGTCTTCAGTTTCTCCAAGCACTACAGCTGCTGGCATGAGAGGAGCTACAGCAGCGAGGAGGACCTTCCAGCTTCCAGCTCCAGGCCCCCTCGCTGTGGATGAAATGCCTCTGCAATCTCCGGTGGGCCAGGGCTGGCACTCCTCCTGCACGGGGCTCAGCAGCTTGAATTTGCATCTGTCCTCTTCCTGCATCCTCACAACCTCCCTGCCCCCTCTTGTGATGATCCCCACTCTTCGGGGAGGGGAACTGGGGTTCAGAGTGGGGAGGCTTGTCCCATGTTACACTGGACGGACCTGACAGAGGCAAGATCAGAAAGCAGGGCCTGCTGGCTCAAGCCCAAGTCCTTATTCCTTCCAGGAAGGAATAAGGCACACACCAGAAAGGGTGTGCCTTCCCCAAAGTCACACAGCAGAGTAGCAGGTAAGTGGGGTCCCAGCTCCACCTTGCCCCCAACTGCCTTGTTGCTTGGATTTAACTTTATAAACATCTGTTTTTATATCTGCCTTTCCCACTGCACCCTTGGGAGCCTGGCCCAGAGCTGGCATCTCTGTGTTGATTAAGTTGAAACAACATGTTTATTGAGTATTTACAATGAACCAAGTATGCTGAGGGGTTTTTATATAGCTAGCTCATTTAATCTTCACAATGGCCATATAAGTAGGGTACTGTTGGCCCATTTTATAGACAGGGAAGAGAGATTAGAGAGTGTAAGACCGCATAATAAGTGCTGGCACATAGTAGTCACATGGTAGGTGCTCCTGACTTTCACTCTGAAAGGCTGAGTGATGGACGGATGAATTACGAAGGGAGAGGTAGGAACGAGGTTGTCAAGGTCCTCATCCAGGTTCATTAACTGCCACAATACTTCCCATCACATTTTGTGCCTGGCCCCCAACAACCTGATGGACCACAGTCCTACGGGGTCTGCTGAGATCCTCTGAGCTAAATAAAGGAGAAATCTTTCTTGCCAAGCAGTTGGCCAGCATGGCCCTATCTGAGAGCCCGGACTAGAGACTCCACAGTGAGGGCCCACCCCCTGACAACCAACATAAGCGGACAGAAAGAATTGGCCAACCACTCTCAGCCTTGTGGAACTAAGAGAAAACACATTTATTATTGTAGCAAGAATGATTTCAGTTAGACTGAAGAAGGGACTTACTGGCAGAGAGGAGGAACAAGCTTGTAATTCTTTACCAGAGTTGGGAAATGACACAGAGTTCCCTGTGGGTGATTCCAGAAGCAGAGCTCTGGGAAAGCAGGGAGCCAGAGTGAGGCAGAACTGCAGTTCCCACAGTTCCTGCACAGGGGAACCATTGTCTAATGGAGGGGACATGTCACATCCCAGGTCAACAGCTGAATATAAAGGCCACTTGGAGAGGAGAGAGAAGAACTGAGTGAGAACAGGGGTCCTGAGAGAAGGCACCCGTATGGTCACATGAGAGGTGGGGGTGGTGTCAGGAGAGAGCGAAGATGTCCAAGGCAAGGGAAGCAAGGGTAGAGGAGCCCTCTCCTGCATGCCAGGCACCAGGCTAAGCAGCTTGCATATAATGTCTCATTTCATCCACTCCTTCAACAGATATTTACTGAATGTGCCAGGTCCTGTGCTGAGCATGCAGATACAGCTGTGAACAAAGCAGGCACAGTCCCTCCCCTCTTGGAACTCAGAAGTGGGAGGAGACAACACATAGGTCAAGGGGATACATGCTTTGAAGAAAAGTAAAGCAGGGGAAGGGATAGGGCCTGTAGGAATTGAGCTGCATCTTTTTCCTTCCCTCCCTTCTTTCCTTCTTTCCTTCCTTCCTTCCTTCCTTCCTTCCTTCCTTCCTTCCTTCCTTCCTTCCTTCCTTCCTTCCTTCCTCTCTTTCTTCCTTCCTTCCTTCCTCTCTTTCTTCCTTCCTTCCTTTCTCCCTCCCTTCCTCCCTCCCTTCCTTCCTTCCTTCCTCTCTCTCTCTCTTTCTCCCCCCCTTCTCTCACTTTCTTTCTTTCGTTGTTTTTAGGTGAGAGATGGCATCTCTGCAGCCTTGACTTTGAGCAGATACCTGCATGAAGTGAGGGAACAGCCAGTGCAAAGGCCCTGATGTGGGCGTGTGCCCGGCAGCCTGGAGGAGCAGCGAGGCTGCCTGTGAGGCTAGAGGAGGGTGAATGAGGGGAGAGACACTGAGCGCTGTGGAGAGGGACGTTCACCTCCTGGTGGGTGTTCATCAGCCACAGTAAGGACACTTGATTTTGTTATCAATATGATGGGAAACCGCTGGAGGGTTTTGATCAGGACAGTAATATGATTTGTGTTGTAAAATAACTTTTAATTTAATTTTTAAATAGATAGTGCACGTATATGGCTCCGAAAGGAAAACATAGGAAAAGCCTGTGCACTGCAAAGTCTTGTCCCCACCTGCCTCTCTTCTCCTCATCCCTCCCTTTCTGCCAACCACATGTGTTAGATTCTTTTCTTAGTTTTATTTTTTAAATTTATGAACTGATTCTGGAGAGAGGGGAAGGGAAAGAGAGAGAGACACACAGAGAGAGAAACATCGATTTATTTGTTGCTCCACTTATTCATACATTCATTGGTTGCCTCTAGCATGTGCCCTGACCGGAGATTGAACCTGCAACCTCGGTGTATTGGGGTAACACTCTAACTGACTGAGCTACCTGGCCAGGGTCAGTGTGGTAGTTTTGTGGTTGTTCTTTCAAGATTTCTTCATGCAAACACAAGCATATGCTTAGTTAACATTTATATAGCACTATGTGGGAGGCATTATTCTAAATTATTGAAAAGGTTAATTCATTTAACCCTTATAACCTCAACCCTATGAGGTGAGTACCATTATCCCTCTTTTATGGCTGAGGAACTAGGGCACAGAGAGGCTAAATAGCTTGCCCAAGATTGCAGTTTCTAAGCAGCTGTATTAGATTCCTAGGGGTGTCATTCCCACAACCTGGGTGGTTTCACACAACAAAAACTTATTCTCTCACAGTTCTAGAGAAGTCCAAAATTGGGATGTGGGCAGGGTTTGCTCCTTTAAGAGGTTTTTGGGAGAATCTGTTCCCTGCCTGTCTCCTTGATTCAGGTGGTGGCCAGCCATCTTGGCATTCCTTGATTTGTAGACGCACCTCTCCCATCTCTGCCTCGTCTTCCTTTGGCATTCTCTACTATGTGTCTGCCTCTGTGACCAAATTTTTCTCTTTTTATAGGGACACCAGTCATATTGGATTTAGGGCCCACCTAATCAGGTATGATCTCATATAAACTTGATTATATCTCCAAAGGCCCTACTTCCAACTAAGGTCACATCCACAGGTTCCAGGTAGACATGAATTTTGATGGGACACTATACAACTCAGTATAGTGCCAAAATGTGTATTTGAACTCAGGCAATCTGGCTTCTGAGTTTGTGCTCTTAATCGCTGGTTATGGTACCATCAGTAAGATTATGAATATATTATTAATGTATATATAATCCCCCCTTTTCCTACAAAAGGTGAAATCATATATGCTGCTCTACATGATGCTTATTTTTGAAAAGATTTTGTTTATTTTTAGAGAGAGGGGAAGGGAAGGAGAAAGAGAGGGAGAGAAACATCAACATTTGGTTGCCTCCCACACGTGCCCCACCAAGGGCCCGGCCTACAACCCAGGCATGCACCCCAACTGGGAACCAAACCGGTGACCCCCCAGTTCGCAGTCCCCCACTCAATCCACTCAGCCACACCAGCCAGGGCTGCATGTTGCTTTTAAAATTTAATATCCCTTTCAGAACTTTTCCAATCAGGAAACACAGATCTCCTGCATTCTTTTTCATAGTTGCATAGTATTCCATTTTCCTGGCCAAACTGTGCTTTACCTAACCTAACCCCTTGTTGATGGACAGTTGAGTTCTTTCCAGTCTTTCTACTGCCAACAGTGCTTCAGAGAACAACTTTGGACATACCTCATCCCGCACTTGTGCAAGAATATATGAAGTGTAAATCCCCAGAAGTAGGATATCTAGATGCTTTTATCATTTTGATATCTTTTGCCAAAAATGCCCTTTTTGGGGACCTATGCCAATTTATATTTGCATGGGTAAGAGTACTCTGTGAGGACATGTGTGAAAATACTGGGTTTTTTTACAGAAATGCCCACAGAGTAGAAGGACTTAAACTTTTAAGTATTAAACTTTTGGATTTTTTGCCAGACTGGTCAGAAATGATATCCCAGAGTGGTTTTCCTGATTTTCATTTCTTTCTAGTGACTTTAAGCTCCTTTTCATATACTTAGAAGACATCTGTACTTCTTTTTCTGGAGTCTGTCAGTTCATATCCTGGGCCTGTTTCTATTAAATTGTCAGTCCTTTGCATGAATTTCCAGGTCTTTTTTTCTTTTTAGATTTATTTATTCATTTCCAGAGAGAGGGGAAGGGAGGGAAAAAGAGGGAGAGAAACATCAATGTGTGGTTGCCTCTTGCACACCTCCTACTGGGGACCTGGCCCACAACTCAGGTATGTGCCCTGACTGGGAATTGAACCTGCGACTCTTTGGTTCACAGGCTAGTGCTCAATCCACTGAGTCACATCAGCCAGAGCGAATTTCCAGGTCTTTTTAATAATTTCTTTATAGATGACCCTGTATCTGTGATCTGAGTTGCCAGTGTTTCCCTCTAGTTTGTCATTTGTCTTTTGACTTGATTTGTAGTGTTTTCCAATGCAAAAGTTTTTGATGTTTATATAGTTAGTTGACTTTATCAATCTTTTTAAATGAATTTTTGGCTTTTGAGTCATGATTAGACTTTTCCCACTACGAGATTATAGACTACCCCTTGTTTTTTTCTAGTGCTTTTCTGGTTTTATTTTTATTTTTTTTTAACATTTCAGTCTTTGATTCCTTTTGGATCTTTTCCTGGCACTCAATGGGAAGAAAGGTCTATTTTTTCTCCCAGTTGGCTACCTAGTTGTCCTAACACTGTTTCATTAGAGAGTCTATTCTCCACTTTAAGATGCCATCTTTATCAAATCTATCAAATACAGAATCTGTACAACTGAGTCTATTTCTGGAATTCTATTCCAGTCCATTGGTCTGTTTGTCTCTTTCTGCACCCAAATCAAGTGGTTTTAATTATTGCAGCTTTAAATATGATTATTATGTAGTAGTGAGGTGACTAGTGTTGCCTTTTCTTTTTTTGATTTCCTTGTATTCCTCTCTCTCTGTCTCTTTCTGTTTCCCTGAGGGGTGGGGAACCTTAGGAGATCTCATGGGATTTCTACTACTGCAGGGGAACAGACAAATAATTATATGTCACTTGTTAGTGCCAAGAAGAAAATAGTAAAGCAGATAAAAGGACAGAAGGCAAGAAGGGAGTAGGATTTAGATGAGCAGCTGGGAAGGGCCTTGGAAAAGGTGGAGATGCTGGAGTGAAGGGAGGGAGGCCACGTGGATACCTGGAGGAAGACATTCCCAGCAGCACCAAAGGCAAATGCAAAGGCCTGAGGCGGGAGCATGCCTGGCATGTTGAAAAACAGCAAGGCAGCCAGTGCAGCTGGAATCGTGTGTTCAGAGGGGAGAGTGGGAGGCGATGCGGTAGATCATGCAGGCCTTGCAGGTCACAGCAAGGACACTGGCTTTTCCTTTGAGACAAGGAGCCATGGGAGGGGATTGAGCAGAAGAGTGACATGTTCTGACCTCTATTTTAACAAGATGGCTCAGGCTGCAGTGTTCAGAGCAGGCTGTACCGTACCGGTGAGGGCAGCGGCAGGGAAGGCCACAGGATTGGGGATGGGTGAATAAATTGTAACTTGGTTTCTTTGTCTGTCTCCCTGCAAAACCGTGAGTTTTGCACGGACAGGCACTGAGCTTATTTGGTGATATATGCACAGAGTAGGCATGGATAAACATTTGTGGGAGGAAAAGGGAGGGAGAACAGACAGGAAGAGGCAGGAAAGGCAGAGTCCCCTGGGGAACGGCTCTGCAAAGGCCACAGATAGTAGAGAGAACAGACGGGATGAGAGCACAGCACAGAGGGAGGTGGAGAGGGGCTGAAGCTGGGGAAACTGAGCCCCCCGACTCATTGCCTCCCCTACCCAGGATCTGTGACCCCCATCAAAGACTAGGCTATGTGCAGTTTCCACTGGGGTCCTGCCAGCACAGGGACCCTGGAGGCAGCCTCTTTTCTCCAAGGTGAGAGGTTTCGAGGGAGAGGTGGCAAGGGAGAATGAGCCGCTTTTCTGAATTCTGGCACACCGAGGCCCTGGGAAGGGATAACATGCCCCCTTCACAGATGATAAATTGAAGCCCTAAGAAGGGAAGGAACCCAGCCAAGGTCATACAACAAATAAGTGGCCAAGCTGTCTCAGGAGCTTGGTGTTTATAAGATGGCTCCTTGGCCATGACCTAATTTTGGTTTGGGTCCCTCTGCACTTTTGGGGAGTGACCAAGTGCAGAAGGAAGAGTTGTCTCCTGGTGTTCAGCCAGGGCTTAGCTGTCACTCAGTTGTAGCTGCTGAGGCCCCAGTAGGGGTGGAATCCAGATGTGGGAAGCAGGAGCCATGGGTCCCTTCAGGACCTCATGATGCTTTGGGTAGAATGGGCTCTGAACAGGGCAGGTAGACAAGCGGCACCAAGCTGAGAGGCAGAGGAAAGAGGTTGGGGTTTTGAAGTTCAGCCGCACTTTGCCACTATCCCACTGTGTGACCTCAGCTAAATAGCATCCATTCAGAAACCTTAGTTTGTGAATTTGTAAATGGGAACAGCACCTCCCACCTTAGAGGGCTGGCAGGGAGGCCGAACCAGGCAGTAGGAATCCTGTACTTCCTTCCTGGCCTCCCCCAACTCAAACTGGGCTGCTGGTGTCCCTGTCCCAGCAGAGGTGATCAGCTGCTCCTGGGTGAAGAAGAACACGAGCTATGAGGGCATCTCAAGTCCCAGGCCTACTGTGGATCCAGACTGTGGGGGATCTGGTCAGTGCTGCCACCTATGGGCCCTATCAGGGCCAGATGAGTCTGGCATGAGCTCTCAGGACAGGTGGGTGAACCCTGGCTCTGCACTAAGACCTCAGAGTACTCACTCACTCCATGCCTCAGTTCCAGGGAATCTCCTGAGCATTGGTTGGGGATGGGCAGGAATTGGAAGCCTTCTAAAGGGCAGATGGAAGAGGCTCCTTCACAAGTAGTAAGCTCCCTGCCTCTGAGGCATGTAAACAGAGACTGGCAAGCACTGGGCAAGGATTCACTCACTCATTTGATAAGATATTGAGAACCTACTTTGGGCCAGGCCTTGTGCCCATCACTGGGGGATCCATTGACAAAGAAAGCATCCTTGCTGTCCCATAATTTACATTCTAACAGGGGTGAGAGATGTTAAATAGTGGCTAGAACATATGTACTTGTTATGGGAAAGGCTTGTCAAGGAACCCCTTCCCCCCACCGCTGCGAGGAAGTGATTTCTAAGCAGAGTTTGAAGGACAAGTGTGAGTTAAGTAGGGAAGAGAGAAGTATTTAGGTCTGAAAGAACAACAGGTACAAGGGCCCAGCGGCAAAAAAGAGCCCTGCATTTCTAAGTAGTTGAAAGGTCAGTGTGGCTGGACGATAGGAAGCAAGAAGGGTGGTGGTTGAACCGGTTGGGCAAGGAGTCCCAAGTCCTCACCTGAACAGGGTCCCATCTTAAGGGTCAGGATCAACTCTGTCCGGTGATGGTCAAAGGTGAGGAGTTCCCTAGTCAGGGAAAAGAGGATGGGGCAGGGAGGGAACTGTCTGTCCAAACACCTGGAGGAGGGGAAAGTGAGCTGGAAGCAGCTCAGTCTGGCTAGAGCTTGACTGGGAGAGGAGGGAGGGGGCTCGGCTGCCCTGAGAGCCTGAGTCTTGCTGAGCGGCCTGAAGGCCATAGGGAGACACAGAGGGGTTTTAATCAGGATAGCGACCCACCCTTGGTAGGAATATTAAGGAAGGTGGTCTGAGACACCCTTTAAAGTAAGTCCCTACAGACCCTAGGACTGTGCAGAACCTCTGGGGAGCGCAGCCATTTTAGGCACAACTTCATCAGAGTCATCTCAGGGAGGAGGAGGAAGCTCATTTGTCAGAGGAACCTCAGAGAAGGGACACCAGGAGGTGGGGTTTGGTCTCAGATCATCACTGACTCGGTAACTGAAGAAGTCTTAGCAGGCAGGACCTTGGGGGTTGAAAGGACAATTCTTTCATCCTTGGGTGGGGGAAGTGAGGTTAAGTGACATTGCTCCAGGCCACGCAGCAAATCAGTGGCGGGGTCAGGGTCAGAAAGAAAGAAACTAGTATCTACTGAGCACCCAGTAAGTGCCAGTCCAGTGCTGGTCACTTTATACACCACATCATTTAATACAGGGCAGAATGAGGTCCAGAAGGCTTGACTCTTGTTGAGGGTCACACAGAGCTAGGACTAGAAACCAGACCTGCACATTCCTTATCCCGAAGCTCTTTTGGGTCTGAGTCCGGGGGTGTGGGGAAGAGGCGGAGCGTGTCCAGGAGAGTGAGGGGGTGGGTGGGGCTGTGTTTCGGGGACTTTCCTCACCGAGGTCAGAAGCCCGAAATAGCTGCGCTCCAGTGAGCACCGCAGGCTTGGTTACACTTTCTTTGCCCCACCCGCCGCCGGGATCCGTCCAGCAGCAGAGAGCGTTCCATTTCCCAGCAGAACAGGGGGAGCCTCGCAACAAGCGCCTATTCTCGCCCCGCAGGGTACGTGAACGTGCCCCCGAGAGCCTCCAACGCTCTGAAACTGGCGCTGCCGCACTACAGCCTCCAGGCGTTCCCCGCCTTCTACTCCCACTGTGTCTACTCTGACCGCAGTGACAGCAAGTATAGCCGCCGCCCCGCGCCCGCCAATCAGGAAGCAGAAGCTGACTCGGGCACGCCTCCCTCCGCGTTGTTAGGAACCTGGACGCCCCGCCCAGTCGCCTTGTCTGGGAAAAGCCAAAGTGGGAACCAGGGGCTGGGGACTCTGAAAGGGTGAAAACGACTAACCTGTGAATCACACATATAACTGACCCGAGAAATACATGCAGGGAGAATAGATTCCTAATTTTATTTTATTTTTTTTGAACTTTTTTATAAAGATTTTAATTTATTATTATTATTATTTTTTTTTTTAGAGAGGGAAGGGAGGGAGAAAGAAAGAGAAAGAAACATCAATGTGCAGTTGCTGGGGGCAGTGGCCTGCAACTCAGGCATGTGCCCTGACTGGGAATCGAACCTGAGATGCTTTGGTTCGCAGCCCGTGCTCAATCCACTGAGCTACGCCAGCCAGGAGATTCCTAATTTTAAATGTATGTATTAACTCAGTCACTCCTCATCCACCCACTGCCTATCTGTGTACCCACCCATCCAAAGTTATCAGGCGCCTCCTTTATACCAGGTGCTGTGCTGGGTGCTGTCGATAAATCATGGTGAGCCCTGAGTGAGTCTAGTGAGGAAGTCTAACAGTAGCAAATGCTTACACTAATCATGCATTTATTATAACTGTGATCAATTCTAGGAACATAAGGTACAGGCTGCTGGAATAACGGAGTGTTGCATTAATTAATTTATTTTTATTGATTTGAGAGAGAGATATTGATTTGTTGTCCCACTTATTTATGCATTCGTCAGTTGATTCTTGTATGTTCCCTGATGCGGGGGATGGAACCTCCGACCTTGGTGTATGGGGACAATGTTGTAACCAATTGAGCTACCCAGCCAAAGCAAGGGCATGTTTAACTTAGATTGGGGGCTCAGGTTTCTGGAGAAGTTAGATTTGAGCTCACTCCTAAAGCAACAAGAGTGTTCCAGCCAGAAGGAAGAGCTTGTGGAAAGGCACTGAGATTGGCAGGCACTTGGAGAGTTCTGAGAAGGAAAAAGAGGCCAGCCAGTATAGCTGGAAAAGGGCTGGGGGAGGGGAAGCAAGGTGAAATAAGGCTCTGGAGGTTTGAGCAGATTATTCGAGACCTTGAAGGCCAGAGTAAGCAAGTAAAATTTTATTCTAAGTGTGATAGCAGCCACGTGGGGGGTGGGGGAGACTTTGAGCAGGATTGGGGGTGTCACTTGTGAAGAATAGACAGTGGACACGGGGCAGGAGGGGACACAGGAAGATCCATTACAAGGATCTTGTAGATGCCCTCCAGCCTGAGGGTGGCAAACTAGATGAAGAAATTAGATGAGGAGAGGGGGGCCATGTGGGTAGACAGTCATGAACAGACTCAAAAATTAATTAGAAGATAGAATCTACTGGCTGGCTGGTTGCTGGATTGAATGTGGGAGGTGGGTGAGGCAGACAGAGATTAAAATTAAGTCATTCCTTTATTGGACAATTATTCATAGAGTCCCTCTGGGTGCCAGACACCATTCTAGAGAGACTATCTGGGTTCAAATCCTGGCCATCAGTTGCTAGCTGTTTGCCTTAGGCAAGTTATTCAGCCTCTCTCTGCCTTGATCTCTTCATCTGTAAAATGAGGATCCTAGGAACACCCAAGAAGTGTTGGCTGGGGAGCTCAGCTAGTTGGAACTCTGTCCTGGTACACCAAGGTTGTAGGTTCTATCCTGGGTCAGGGCACATACAAGAATCAACCAATGAATGCATAAATAAGTGGAACAACAAATTCCTTCTCTCTCAAAATCAATACATTTTTTAAAATTACCAAAAAGAAGGTTGTTGTAAGAATTAAATGAGTTAACATATCTAACACTTTGGGTCTGGGTGCTTAGGGCTGGGTTCTGAGGTTGAGTACTTGGACTTGGGTGCTTTGGGCTGGGTGCTTGGGGCTGGGTGCTTGGGCCTGCTTCTTAGAGTAACCAAGCTTGTTTCTTTGCTGGCCTTTTATAGAAAATTAAAACGGGGTGACATGCTAGAGCAGTGGTTCCCACACTTGTCTGTCTGCACATTAGAGTCACCTAGAGGTTTTTTTTGTTTTTTAATTTCAAAGTCCAAGTTGCACCCCAGACCAATTAAATCACAGTCTCTCTGGGTGAGACACAGATTTCTGAAGCCTTAGTACATTTTTTTTTTTAAGATTTTATTTATTTTTAGAGAGGGAAGGGAGGGAGAGGGAGAGAGAGAAACATCAATGTGCGGTTGCTGGGGGACATGGCCTGCAACCTAGGCATGTGCCCTGACTGGGAATCGAACCTGCGATGCCTGGTTCGCAGCCCGAGCTCAATCCACTGAGCTACGCCAGCCAGGGCCGAGCCTTAGTACATTTTGAAACCTCCAGGTAATTTCAAGGTGCAGATAAATTTGGGAACCACTGAGGCAGAGAGCAACAAGGAAGCTCTTCTAAAGTGAGCAGTCAGGGAGGGCTTCTCTGAAGAGGTGACGTTTGAATGAAAAAAGAGTTAAGTGGGAGCCATCATTGGAGAGTCATGGGGGAAAGCCTTTGGGGAAATGTCTGGCCTAGGCACCTGAATGCCAGAAGGTGCCTTTGCCGGAAGTGGGGAAGATTGAGGGAGTAGTGGGCTTGAGCTGATTGGTTCCAAGAGAGTGGGTGAGTAATTGTGGCTGAGTGAAAACCTTTTGCCTCTTCCTCAGGTCGACACCTAGAGCCACTGACCCACGCTGTGCTCCTGGTAGGAGAGGGGTGCTCTGTCCTTCTCCTTACAACCACCCCTTGAAGGAGGCAGGGAAGGGCTGTCCACTGGCCAGACAGAGGCTAGGCAGAGGCCCAGACAAAGTTGTATGGCAAGGCTAAGGGGTGGTGAGCCCCAAGTCAAGCCCCTGCCTCTCTGCCTAGGGCTGGTTTCTAGAGGCCTCCTTGGCCTTGACCTGCTTCTGTCCCTGTTGGGGAGATCTGGTGCTCCATGCAATAGGGGGTGTGAGTGAGTGGGGTCTGGGTACCATCCTGGACAAGCAAGTATGTGCAAATAGAACAAAAGCAGTAAAATTGTACCAGTTTGGGGTTTGTGATTATTCATCATGGTTAGGCTGTCATTTCCCTTAGTGCTGGTTACAAGAAAACAGTCCAGTAAATACATTCTGGGACAAGTTCTGCTATAGGGCCACTTCCCCATGCAGTGAAAGAGCCATTGGGGCCTGCCAGCCTCTGTCTGGGCACTGGACACCCCACTGGAGCTGATACATGGAGCTGGGAAGTTGGGGCTGGGTTTCTGGGGCTGGGTTCTGAGGGTGGATGAGTATTTGGGGCTAGGAGCTTGGGCTTGTGTCTCGGAGTGACCAAAAGCTCCATTTCTTTACTGGCCTTATACAAATGGGCCTGCCCCTAACTTGACTCTCCTTTCTGTGGCTTCACACCACGTGAGAGGGGTGTGACCCTGCCTGTCTGGTTTGTCTGCTCCATGGAGACTCCCGAGGGAAGGGGACTAGAAGCTACTCTGGGCTCTTCATGGGGCCTCATTCACGGATCCTTCTTGGGGTCCTCTTCCTTTTCCCCTGGGCCAGAAAGCCCATGCTCCCTAATCTCCACCCCTCCCCCATAGCCATCTGCTGAAAGGAAGTGGTTCTTCAGTTCTTCACAGGAAGCCACGGGCCTCCTTTGCTTCAGCTTCCTCCAGTGCCTGTTGACCAGGCCCTCTGCTGGCCCAGGCCACCTTCAAGGCTGGGCCCAGGGATGCTCTGCTCCCAGCATCGCCTCTGCGGCCCAGCCAAGTGAAGTGTGTGTGTGAAGTGCTTCTCTCATTTCTTTTTAATCCCTGTGGCTCAGGTCTAGAAGTTCAAGCTGTGGCCCTGGAGGTGAGACCTACTTGCAAAGGGTCCGAAAGGCCGTGCTCAGGAGTTTGGAGATCCCAGAGAGAGGAGGGGGCAGGCCCTGCAGCATTCCTCAGGGTCGACCACTGTCATGCGCTTCAGGAGCTCCTGCTGCAGACAGGGGCAGGGTTGGGTTCATTGCAGTATCTAACATCCCTGGTGGGGCCTGGCCCAGGGAGGGCTGTGGTGATTGTGGAGCTGCTCAAGGACGGCGCAGGCTGAGGAGGATTTCAGGATGGGATTGCACTGTCACCTGGTGGCCACACCAGCACATAGCACCATCAATTGTGGGAGGCCTGCCAGGGCCAGGAGTGAGCTGACTTTCAAGGGTCTAGGGAGGATCTTAAAGAATAAAAGAAATCCCTGGATAGAGGGATCTTATTAAAGAGTATGACAGCTTAATGTGAGCGCTTAGGAAAGGCATTCTAGGTCTAGATGAGATTCCAACTCCTCCCCTCCTCCATTTTACAATCTGGGACACTGAAGTCCACGGAGAAACGATGTGGACGAAGGACCTCAGCGCTGTTTTCCATCCGGTCAGCCACACAGACGGGAACTATTGTCAGACTTGTCTTTGAGTGTGACCTCAGAGTGTGGCACTGCCCTGCTAATTTCCAGGCACCCCCATTTGTGACCAAACATGGCATTTGTCAGCACCGTCACCCACCTTAGTACCAAAGTTGGCAATGAGATGGCTTTTGTCAGCTTCAGAATTAAAATTCACTCTCAGAGGGCCGGGATCTGACAGGGCCAGGGGGATTCAGAAGCACGCATTTTGTGCTCAGCAATTTCAGAGTAGGAAGTGTCCTGGAGAATACGATATTCAACCCTACTGGTTTTTACAAAATGAGGAAGCTGGAAGTCAGGGAGGACAAGTAACCTGCCTGAGGCATCCCACCCTGGAGCTGAGCCAGGGCTCAGCTATGTGTTTTTCTGAAGGCCGTTGCCAAGGAGGAGTCTAAAAGTACATTAGCATCTCCTGACTTGTTGCACTGGCGAATTCTGTTCTGTGTTCGTCATTCTGCCTCATGCTTTGCAGACAAGGTGACTGTGCTCTGTGAAGGCTGACGGGGGCCGGGGCAGGCAAAAGAAGATAGGGACGAGGACGTGGTGGCAAGGAGGGAGAAGTAGGGTCATGGATGCTTTGGGGGGCTCCCAGTTTGTGCACTGTGGGCTCCAAGTAGGTAAGAAATGGGTCTCTTCCACTGTCACATCCTCAGCATTTGGCACAGTGCCTGGCACAGGCCAAGTGCCCAGTAAATGCCTGCAGAATAAAGAAGGCGAGGAGCTATCTTGCATGTACCCAAAGGGACCTTGTGGTCAGTGGAATCTCCCCTTAAAGACGAGTCACTTCAATGTCATTTACCCTGAAAACTGCTGAGGCCGGGATAGAGCTGTCCATCTCTCTTTGGCCTTGATGCTATTCTAGTGAATAAGATGCCAAGGGAATAAGCGGAGGGTGCTCACCCTTGGGAGGAAAGCAGAACAGAGTCCGTGCGCCCCAGAGAATAAACCCTGACTCCAAAGTTAGGTGATCTAGTTCCTGGTTGGCATTTGGCTGTTTCCTCTTCGCTTTACGCAAGTCCCTAATCACAATAATAACTGACATTTACAAAGTGCTCAGTATGTGCCGGGCATCATGCTAGTCTCTCTCTGTTCGTTAATTCATCCAATTTCATAACAAAGGCCCATGAGGTAAGTGTTATTATCATTCTCAGTGTATAGAGGAGGAAACTGAGTCACAGAGAGGAGAAGAAACTTGCGCGAGGGCACACAGGGCAAGAATGAACCAAGGTCCGTGGGGCTTCAGAGGAACTCTCCTAACTGCTATGCTCCACTGCCTCATTTGCAAACTCTTCTGTGCTGGAGAATATTGAGTAAAAGGTAAGGGGCCTGTGTTTCCTTGGACCACAGTGCTAAAGAGGGTACAGGTCCCCCTCCCCTATGCCTGCCTGGTGGTGACAGTGGGCATGATCAAAGGAACCCCAAAGAAAGAACAAGAATTCCAGGTACTCCTTTCCATGAAGATGGGGAACATGTAGGGACAGGTGGATGGGAGTGGAGGAGACTAACCTCAGTTTCAATTCTGCCCACATATATTGAGCTCCTACTGTGTGCCAGGCCTCTTCCGGGCACTAGAGAGAAGACATAACTCACACACAGTGCCCTCCATGAAGGGGCCGAAGGACATACACTTAACATCTCTGGGATGTCAACCCCATAGACAAACTGGGGTGCAATTAGTAGGCCTCAGCAGAGCATGGTACTTGAGACCCTACCTCTCTCTGAGGGCAGAAGTCCACTCTCTCACTCCCCCACCCTGCCATGAATGGCCCTCGTCAAGGAAGGACTCTGTCCAGGCTTGCATCGTGAGTAACAGTTTAGGAGACTCAGGCCAGCTCTGCTCTTGGTTACAAGTCATGGAGACAATATTTGCAGAGCAAGATGGTACCACCTGTGTGCCTTTTCTACAAAGTGCTTCTCTGGGGGCCTGGAGCAAACCAGCTGAAGCAGCCAATTGCCATCTGCAGAGATGGCATTGGACCTGGGGACATGAGCAGGCAGGATGGCCCTCTTCCCCACCCATCCATACCATTTGTGTTTCTTTTCTTTTTTTTTAAAGATTTTATTTATTTATTTTTAGAGAGAGGGGAAGAAGGAGGAGAAAGAGAGGGAGAGAAACATCTAATGGTTATCTCTCACATGTGCCTTAACCTGGGACCAAACCCACAACCCAGTTATGACTGGGAATCCAACTAGCAACTGAGCTAGTTTCGCTTTGCAGGACGTTTTGCTTTGCAGGGTGACGGCCAGCTGAGCCACACTGGGCAGGGCCATCCATACACATCTGTGATGGAAGAATTCCTGGATTATAAGTGAGAACAGCTGGCTTGGCCTTTTTGTGACAAGGTTTTATGGGTCACACATGGCCACGTCCCAGAGCTGCAGATCTCCTCAGAGGATGGGCTGGCACTGGGGCAGGTGTCCACTCACAGACCGGAGCACAGCATGATTCTTTCTTTCCACCAGTGATGGGACCAGCCCTACCTTTACCGACATTTGACTTCTAGGGTCTCTTTGTCCTCAGCCTGCCCAGGTTCTGGCACTCCACGTCACCTGGATGGGCCTCCCAAACTTCCGATCTCCCCAAGGGCTTTGGTTGGCCTTCCATCCCCACTCAGAAGGTATATGATCCAGATGCAAATTGCCTATCCTACCCCAGAGTTCTCTGAGGGAAGGAAGGCCTTGCCGAGCCTTCTGAGAGCTGCTGTTACACACTTTGCCCAAGCCAGAAGTCTGGCCTTCTATTCTCCATCAGGGGGAGACGATTCTGGTGCTTCTTTGGAGAATGGAGATCTTGTGTCTATGTTTCTGCCTAATCAGAGAAGTAGCTGGAAGCCTCTCTCACTGAAAACAGACTGAGCTCTTCTTCCCCAGTGCCACTGTGGAATGCAGCCTGAGCATTCCTAGTGTGACAGGGACAGCAGGAAGCTCTGCTGGGGAAGAGTCCCAGAGGAGGGGGTATCTGAGCTGCTTATGAGCTTCAGAAGGACATTCTAGGCAGAAAGGACAGCACATGCCAAGGCCCAGGGACAATATCAGCCGGTTGTATTCAAGGAGCTGTGGCTGGCTTTAGGGGAAGTGAGGGTGGGGTGTGTGGACAAAGCAGACCAGAGTTTGATCTTGCTGGGCTTCTCATAGCAAGGACGACTCACAGGAAAAGTGTTTTTCGAGAGAAGTTTATTTTCTTGTTTGCCTCACTCACCCACAAGTGTAACAGAGAAACCTGGACTGTAACAGGGAGAAGGATGGCAAGGGTGGGTGTCCTGGGAGCTTCTGACTACTCCTCTTCCTTCGACTTCTTGTTTTCTTGATGCTTGTAGGCTGCGTAGCCTAGAAGCCCACCAACCTTGGTCATGAGGGTACTGCCACCACCAGCTCCTGTAAAGCAAGTACAGTCTGGCCACCTGTAGCCCAGGCACCAGGCCTGGGAATCCAAAAATCTGGAATCCATTGCTCAAGTCCAACGTCTTCATTCTCGGATGGAGAAACAGAGGGCCTGGGAGGGGCTGGGACTCCTGCAAAGTGAATCTTATCACCCCCTTCCCCCAACTTGCCACCTCAAAACAGAGCTGTGTTTCGGAGATGCAAAAGACAAAATAACAACTCATTTTTTTCATGTCTGCAGTGACCACATGGTGTCATTAATAATGCTAATAACAGCCACCTTTGTGGAGACCTCTCTGTGGGTGCTGGGGGGTTCACAAGTAAGGGAGAATGACCATCTTATAACACAAGGCTGCTCCCAGCCCTGCCCACACCCCTTACTTCCCACTGCTGGGGAATGGCCTAGCCTGTGTCTTCCCCTCCGTCCCCTCTGCCCCCTCTGAAAAGGGCTCTGTTCTTTTAGGCTGGTTCCTTGGGCTTTATCATCCAGAACTGAAAGAAGATGGAGGCTTCAGAAAGGCGGAGAGACAGTTTGTCAGGGGTGGTTTTTCTCCACGATTTTGGAGGCTTCAGAGAGAAAGACGGAGGAAGAAAAAGAAAACAGTGGAGGGGAGAGGGAGAGCGAGAAAGAGAGACACATAGAAACAGATATGAACGTACGTTTTTTTAGAAGGATCATTCTGAGCTCTACATCTATTCCCTTCATGGTGCTGAGACCAGGGCTGGTCTGAGATTGAATTGGGTTGTCCTGCCACTCTAGGCTTTTGCTACTCTGGGTGTCTGAGATTGAGCAGATTCATAAAATGTGAAATTGAGGATGATTATCCTGGTTAACAGATGAGAAAGCAGGCTTGCTGTGACTTGGTCAAAGCATCAGTGAGGCACCAGGCTAAACCGAAGAATCAAACTGACTGGGTTTGAATCCTGGTTTTAGTGCAAGCCAGCTGGGAGAATCTGAGTAAATTACTGAATCAATCGGTGCCTCAATTCACCCACTGTGTGGCAGGGTTTATAAGAATACCCTCCTCAGAGAGCAGAGTTGGCTTGTGGAAAGGACTCAGAATAGTAAAGGGTGGGGGGGGGCGGGAGGGGGGTTATGTGGCACTGGTGTCTCTGTTCCGGGGGCCCAGACTCACCCAAACTCTGCAGCGTGGCCACCAGCCCTCCTGCGGGCACACCGCCCCCGTTCGCCACGGCCGACCAGCTCATCAGTGAGGCTGCCCACGAGTTGGCAGCGATGCCGGTGGCGGTGAAGCCCAGAGCGGGCAGACCCATGGCCAGGAGCCCTGGAGAAACAGAAGGTGGTGAAGCAGCGCCCACGACCTGGGGCCGCTGCACCTCCCTGAGCTTCAGCCTTCCACACCCACCTCCTCCGACTGCTACGTAGGTCAGGGCGCCCCAGAGTCCGGAGTTGCTGTCCTCCTTGGAGTCTTTACTTGTGCCTGTCGGGAGAGCGGACAAAGTGGAGTGGAGCAGGCAACAGAATCCCCTACTCTGTGCCTGATGCCCAGGAACAGCCCAAGAACTGGGGAGAACCTCACAAAATGGAAGAGACTTTTCTCCTAAGGCGTCGTGCCTGGCACATAACTGGCATTGAATAAACGTCAGTAGAATGGAGAAACTGACAGAGAAGGGTTCGAATCTGGGACTCTGGTTACGACAAGCCTGCGCTGTCCATTGTAATAGCTCCTCTCGTTCAGAGGCACGCCTGAATCTTTAAACCAAGGGTTCTGAAACTTCCCCCTTCTTTCTACCAAAGTCCCCTTGCCGCAGGATCCTTACGTGCTTCTACCCCGCCGCAGGTGTAGAGTAGCAGGTAACACAAGAAGAGCGATATCACCTTCTGCCGCATGGTGGCGCTACGCGCTGGCTTTGTCGCTGGACCTGGGGAGGAAAAACGGGAGTGATTCGGAGCCATTTTTTGAGCCGCACCCGCTCGGCTGTTTTCCCTTCCGATTGGAGGATGAGTCCATAAAAAGCAGCGAGGTGCTCTAGATTGGGCTCAGAATCCCTGTAAAGAGCCGCGGGGATTCCATTTCCCCACGGCAACGTCGGCGGCGATGTTCCCGCCTCACCGGTGGTCGTGAGAATCTGTAGGAATCCTTCCGGTAAGGTGCCTGGCACTTGGCCCGTGCTCGCACGTGGCCCGTGCTGCTGAATGATGTCAGCTAGTAACATTACTGTGGTTTCTGTTGTTGACTTTGTCGGACTCTGCTGTCACTGCCTGTGTGACCTCGGGTAGGGTACAGGAGGGGGGCCTTCTCTGGGCCCCGGTTTACTTATCCCTAAGATGGGGGTATTAATAGAGCCTATTTTAGAGGGTGACTGTGAGTTTTGAAACTATTCACCACTATGTCGCTACCACTTGGAACAGTACCTGTCACATAGAATTTTCTTTAAAAAATGGTTGTTGATCAACTTATTCATCCAATGCATTGAATGTTTACAAGCATCAAACCCTGTCCTCACCTCAACCTCCTTTTATAGAAAGAACGCACCGAGGGGTTAAGGAGCTTGTCCAAGGTCACACAGTAAATTGTGCAGCCAAGACACACAGTCAAGACTGTCAGAATTCAAAACCTATGTTCTTTCCATTGCACCACAGAGTAGGAAAATGCATGTGCCCCCAAACTCACCTCTAATGTGATTTTGGTCAGCTCAATGCAATTTTCTTAAATTAAAAACTAACAATACCCTCCTCCATCCCCAGTATCGAGTACTTACTCAGCATTTTATGGCACAAGGTCATTTTATACCCCTAACAATCACACGAAGTACCTGGAGGTCCTGCTGTTCTTAACCATGTGTTACAGACAAGGAAACTGAAGCTCAGAGAGTTTAATATTCCCAAGTCTGCCCAGCCAGAAAGGGGCAGAATCAAGATTGAAACCTGTAACCGACTGATGCTCAAACCCACACTTTTAACAACCATTCCAGATCACTCCATTTATCTTTCAAGATAAGCTCACTGTCACATTAGATCCTGCAACCAAGGGGTTTCAGAAATCACGCAGTCCTCATTTTGCAGATGGAGAACTAAAGCCCCCAAAAGGGAAATGACAGTTAAGGCCATAGATGCTGATATGGCATCTGTAAGCTTAAGATTAAAGCTTCTTGGGGTTTTGCACCCCAACCCCCTAAAAGCCCCAACCCTCCCCTCAGACCAATCTTAGACCAGGGCACTAAAAGTAGCCTCCCTGAGGAATGGGCATCCTGGCTCTCTGGGCATGAGGCTCACAGGTAGGTAGCCTGGCAAAGGGTGATTGCTTGACATTCTCATCATTTCTGGGTTTACCTTAGAGGAGAGAAGAGAAGGAATCTTCCTGCCCAGAGCCTGCGGCTGGATGCAAGCAGCAGTGAGGTGCAGCTGTGGCTCTCAGCCTGCAGGCTCTCTTTTTATAATCACATTCCAATTGCGCCCCCCCCCCCCCCCACCCCTGCCTGATAGATGACCAATCTCTGTCACAGTTTCCATTTCCTACATTTTGCAGAGTTTCCTTTTCTTCTGCATCTCGGCTAACAGCCTCTCTGCTCCCACTGCTGGCAGAAAAATGTAATTCCAACGGGACTTTTGAACTTCCAAAGCAGGTCACACTACAGCAGGATCCATGACCCTGCTAAATTTAGTGAAGCCCAACAAACAGTTCCTCTCGGGGCCCAGAGGCTTTCCACAATTCAGTCAATAATAATACCTACCATTCACTGAGCACTTGCTGCATGCCAGGACCTGTACAGAGTGCTCTATGTAGATGACCTTTCCAATCCCACAATAATTTTGTGAAGTACCATATACTGTTTTTTGAAAATTATTTTAAATCCATATTATGAGTTTATTTTATCCTATAACCAGTTCAAATTTTCACATGATTAAGGAATTTTCATGGCTACCAGAGCAGGACTTGGGCTAGAGAATCCCTGCAGACACCTTCCAGAGCCCCAAAAATCTTGGTTTAATCCACATAGTTACCATCTGTAGTTAAGAGCTCTTCTAGATAGCCATTTTCTCAGCTGGCTGCTTTGAGGGAAGCATCATGAGAACCATTCGCCTTCTGAAAACCTGAAAAGAGATGTGGAGCCAGAAGCAACCTTAATGCAGATGGTTATTTACCGTATTTTGCTGTGTATAATGCGCACCCATGTTTTTAGCCCAAACTTTCAGGAAAAAAATCCTTTTGTTTTAATTTTGTATTTATTTTTAGAAACAAAACCAATGATCATATTTCAGGTATTATTTTGCATACGGATATCGTTATTGCTTTCTAGAGTTATGCTTTTAACGCATAAACATAAATAAAAGACTAAAAAACATTTATATAGGTACAGAATTACTACTACCAATATATAATGCACATCCTTATTTTTCCCTCAAAAATTTGAGCAAAAAAGTGAACATTATACATGGCAAAATACGGTCTTTCTCGTGGAGTTTTGACCTTCCAGGCAGACTGGCCAGATGAGTCAGAAGAAGGAATCTGTGGAGGAATTTCTGGAATCCTACCAGGAAGTACCTGGTAGGGAGCTTTCCTTCAAGGCCTTTTCAAGGGGTTTTGTGTTCTCCTGCATGAATATCGCCTTTTTTGTGGAACTAGCTATGGATATCGGTAGCTCTTCTTTTCCTTTAGTGATTTTCCTGTAATGATAAAGCCAGTGAGCCAGGGACTCTATGGAGTCTCTGGGCCAAACCTTTGCCACCTCTGCCAGTACTTGGGCAAGGCCATTCCCAAAGCACCTTTTCCGGTTGTCAGTTTCCAACCTGTGGGCAAGTTCTAGTCCTGCTTCTGTCATTTACTAATGGTGTGGTCTTCAGCCAGTCACCAGCATCTGTGAGCCTTGGCTTCTCATTTGTCCTCATGCTCCCTCTTCTTGGCCATGTGTTCTGTCCCCTGACATACACTGTTTATAATCCTCATTTTGCAGAGGAGATGAAAACTTGTGGAAATGAAGTCATTCCATACCATTGTTCTCTCACGCTGCCTGCTGCTGGGTGATGGGCATATATGATAAGACTGTCGCTGGCGGGCATAGGTAACCAGGTTCTTAGTGATCACGAACAATGAATTGAACTGAGAGAATTGAACACAGAGAGTTTATAGCAGAAAGAGAGAGAGCAGATTTATTAGCAATAGTACACTCCACAGAACATGGGAGCAGGCCAACTCCAAACAGACTGACCCTCAGTGGCTGGAGGGATTCTATTCTTATACGGCAGATGCTTGCTGGCTAGTTTTGGTGGGCTTTTATTGTGCATGTGCAAGTAGTTATTTTAAAGCTACTGCGCATGCAGTCTCCCATAATTTTCCTTGGCTGGCCACCAGGACGGTGGTCCCACAATGTTAATTTATTGCGATGCTGTTATAATGAAGCGGGGGTCATGTAGCATCTTCTGCACAGGAAGTCATGATTCACCGTGATTCAGTGCTTTTCCAGAAAGGGGCGAGGCAACCGGTTTTAGCACAGGGTCTGTCTTAAATTGATGTCCTTTATCTTAGCCCTGAGGCGCCTCCTGAGTTTCCTCCTTCCTGACTATCTCCTGCCTCAAGGCCAGTGAAGCCCATGTTCCTGTAGCCATACATCCTTTGCCGTAAAATGGATCTTGGCACTAGGTAATAGAATGAATGTTTTTTTAAATTTTTATTCTTTATTTTATTGATTATGCTATTACAGTTCTCCCATTTTCCCCCTTCACTCCCCTCCACCCTGCCCACCCCCTCCCACCCACATTCCCCCCTTTAGTTCATGTCCATGTGTCATAAGTTCTTTAGTGTCGACATTTCCCATACTATTCTTGCCCTCCCCCTGACTATTTTCTACCTATTGTCTATGTTACTTATTCTCTATATCTTTTCCCCCTCCCTCCTCCTCCTACTTCCCTGT
>PVIA01013306.1:0-32834 GCA_004024845.1 Tonatia bakeri | reverse complement strand
TAAACCCTTCCCCTTTTCCCCTGAAATTCCCTCTTCTCTCTCCTCTGGTCACTTTCTGCCTGTCCTCTAATGCAGTGTCTTTGACTATATTTTGCTTGTAGCTAAAGAAAACAGTATCAAAATAAAAAGAGAATCAACTGTATGGGAAAACATATTTGCCAATGATACCTCAGATAAAGACTTAATCTCCAAAATATATAAAGAACTCACACAATTATACTCTAAGAAGACAAGCAACCCAATTAAAAAATGGACAAAGGACTTGAACAGATACTTCTCCAAGGAGGACATACAGAAGATCCAAAATCATATTTTATTATTTTTTAGGTTGTTTCTATTTTTCCTTTTCTCTTTATTTTTATTGTTGACATTTTTTTATGTTTTTAAATTTTAATTGTTGTTCAAGCACAGTTTTCTGTCTTTTACTCCCATCCTAGCGCACCTCCCTCCTATTTCTACTCCCCCCTAGTTTTTGTCCATGTGTCCTTTATACTTGTTCCTGTAAACCCTTTCCCTTTTCCCCTGAAATTCCCTCCTTACATTTTAAAGTGATGACAAACAGCTTCATTTAGAAAACATGACAATTACAAAGGGAGGGGGAAGCCACTGTTTCAGGGAGGAATACCATTTGAAACAAGATGCTGAAGGAGTTTCCTGCCTGCAAATTGGGGAGGAGACAATTGGACAACAAATACTTAAAATTGAGGGATACCAGCATTTTAAATGCCTTGGAACTGTGGTAAATAACTGCAAAGGAGGTTCTTACTAGACAAATATTAACTGGGCCCTTGTCAATCACTTCTCTGATAAAAACAGTTATGCATTTGAAAAAAACAATTATTTTTCAATTACAGATGACATTCGATATATATTAGTTTGGGGTAGAAAACATAGTGATTAGACATTTCAATAACTTACAAAGTGATCACCTCAATAAATTTAGTACCCATCTGACAATATGCATAGCTATTATAGTTATTATTGACTATATTTTCTATGCTGTACTTTACATCCCTAGACAGTTTTTTAAATACCAATTTGCATTTCTTGGTCCCTTCGCCTTTTTCATCCATGTCTCCAAACCCCCTCAGATTTGGCAACCATGTTCTCTGTATCTATGACTTTGTGTCTGTTTTGTTTGTTCATTTGTTATGTTTTTATATTCAACATATAAGTGAAACCATATAGTATTTGCCTCTGACTTCTTATTTATTTGTTAATATATTTTATTGATTATGCTATTATAGATGTCCCTTTTCCTCTCTTTATTCCCCTATGCCCTGCATACCCCCTCCCACCCACACTCCTCCTTTAGTTCATGTCAATGGGTTGTACATAATGTTCTTTGGTTTCTACATTTCCTATAGTATGCTTAACCTACCCCCCATATATTTTCTACCTACCATTTATGTTGCTTATTCCCTGTACTTTCCTCCCACCCCCTTTCTCCCTCTCCCCTCCCCCACTGATAACCCTCCATGTGATCTCCATTTCTGTGATTCTATTCCTGTTCTACTTATTTGCTTAGTTTGTTTTGTTCTTGTTTTATTTTTTAGGTTTGGTTATTAATAGTTGTGAGTTTATTGTCATTTTACTGTTCATATTTTTATCTTCTTTTTCTTAATTAAGTTCCCTTAACATTTTATATAAGTTCTTGGTGATGATGAACTCCTTTAACTTGACCTTATGTAAGAAGCACATTATCTGCCCTCCCATTATAAATGATAGCTTTGCTGGATAGAGTAATCTTGGATGTAGGTCTTTCCCTTTCATGACTCTGAATACTTCTCTACAGGCCCTTCTTGCCTGAAAGATTTCTTTTGAGAAATCAGCTGATAGTCTTATGGACACTCCTTTGTACAAAACTTTTTCCTTTTCTCTCGTCGCTTTTAAGATTCTCTCCTTATCTTTAATCTTGGGTAATGTAATTACGATGTGCATTGGTTTGTACTTCCTTGGGTCCAGCTTCTTTGGGACTCTCTGAGGTTCCTGGACTTCCTGGAAGTTTATTTCTTTTGCCAGATTGGGGAAGTTGTCTTTCATTATTTTTTCAAATAGATTTTCCATTTATTGCTCTTCCTCTTCTCCTTCTGGCACCCTTATGATTCAGATGTTGGAACATTTAAAGTTGTTCCAGAGGTTCCTAAGCCTCTATTCATTTTTTCAAATTCTTATTTTTTTCATTCTGTTCTGGTTGAATGTTTATTTCTTCCTTCTGGTACAAATCATTGATTTAAGTCCTGGTTTCCTTCCCATCTCTGTTGGTTTTCTGTACATTTTCCTTTATTACACTTTTCATAACCTTCACTTTTTCCTCTATTTTGTGACATACTCAACCAATTCTGTGAGCATCCTGATTTTGAACTGTGTTCAAAGTGTTTTGAACTGTGCACCTGACATGTTGGCTATCTCTTCAAAACTTGTATTTTTCCTGGAGATTTGATCTGTTCTTTCATTTTTTGTGTGTCTTGGTGTACCTGTTACATAGTAAGGGGATGAGCCTTAGGTATTTGCCAGGGCAGGGCAATGCAAGTCACTGAGTTGTGGTGCTATATGTGGGTGATAGGTCAGAGAGGGAACAATGGCACTTGCTCAGTTCTCTGCCAGCTTTCAGTCACTTCCTCCACTGCCCACAGGCAAATTGGGCTTTTCTGGTGCTAATTTCTGGGTGGGTGGGTGGGTTTGTGTACATTCCAGAACCCTGTGGGTCTCTCCAACAAACTCTCTTGTGAGGTTAGGAGTTTCTCCCATCACTGCAAAATCCACAGGGTTTTTTTTAGTCAGAGATTTGAGGCTTTATTTCACCACATTGGAACCCTGGGTTGTGTGGTCTGTCTTGCTCCCCAGTTGTTCCTCCCTGTTTATCCACATGCAAAAGTGGGACCACCTGCTCTGCCAGCTGCTGCCTTGCCTAGAGTCTCTGTCTCTCCTACCTGTCTGGATGAATGTTTCTTCTTTAATTCATTGGCTGTCAGACTTCCATACAGTTTGATTTTCTGTCAGTTCTGGTTGTTTTTTTGTTTTTAAATTCATTGTTGTCCTTCCTTTGGTTGTGTGAGGAGGCAAAGTGTATCTACCTATGCCTCCATCTTCTTTTTCCTTTTCATGAACTATCTTTTTTTCATCTTACTTTCAGTCTGTGTCTATCTTTCAATCTGAAATGAGTTTTTTGTAGGCAGCATATGTAAAGTTCTTGTGTTATAATCTATACAACCACCCTAACTCTTTTGATTGCAGCACTTAACCCATTTACATTTCAAGTAATTGCTGATAAATATGTAGTTTTCTCCATTATATTTTTCATATTTTTCTCTTTTTCTTTTTCTTCTTAAATAAGTCCCTTTAATATTTCTTGTAATATTGGTTTGGAGATAATAAACTCTTTTATCTTTTCCTTTTTTGGGAAGATTTTTATCTATCCTTTGATTCTAAATGTTAGCTTTGCTGGTTACAGTAATCTTGATTTTAGGTTCTTGTTTTTTATCACTTTGAATATTTTGTTCCAATCCCTTCTGGCCTGCAAAGTTCCTGTTGGTATATAGGTGACAGTCTTATGAGAGGTTCCTTGTAGGTAAATAACTGCTCTTTTTCTTGCTAATTTTAAAATTGTCTCTTTGTCTTTAACATTTTCCATTTTAATTGTGATGTCTGTAGTGGGTCTCTTTGGACTCATCTTGTTTGGGACTCTTGGTGCTACTTAAGCTTGTGTGTCTTTTCTTCATCAGCTTAGTGAAGTTTTCAGCCATTATTTCTTCAAACATGTTATCAGTCCTTTGCTTTCTCTCTTCTCTTTCTGATATCCCTGTGATGTAAATGTTGGTATGTTTTATGTTATTTCAGAGGCCCCTTAAACTACCCTTATTTTTTAAGTCAATTTATTCTTTTTGTTTTTCTGATTGGGTGTTTTCTGCTACCTGTTCATTAAAATCACTGATTCTATCCTCTGCTATATCTAACCTACTATTGATTACATTTAATGTATTCTTCATTTCAATTATTGTAACCTTCTTTTCTGACTTATCCTTTATAATGTTTTCTCTTTTTTATATTTCCTATTTCTTTGTTGAAGTTCTCATTGAGATCATTGAGCATCTTTATAAACAGTGTTTTGAACTTTGCAGCTGGTAAATTGTTTGACTCCATTTTGTTAAGTTCTTATTCTGACATTTCTTTTACTTCAGACATTTTTTTTTGTCCCCTCATTTGGTTAACATCTCATGTTTGTTTCTCTGTATGAGGAGGGGTTCTACATCTCCCAATCTTAATAGAGTGGCTTTATATAGAAGCTGACCTGTGGAGTCCAGTGGCTCAATGTCTTTTGTCCCCTGAGCTGGTTGCTCCAGGTGTGTCCCTTATGTGGTCTGTGTGTGTCTTTCTGTTGTTGAACCTCAATTGCTCTTGGCATGTTAACAAGAAGGATTGTCTCTCAGGCTAATTGGTTGTTAGGACTAGTTGTTATTATAGTGGAGGAGTTATTGTTATGGCGTGACCCCACAGAGCAGGACTCCCATCATGGGATTATGCTCAGAGAGAGCCTGTGGAGTCTGTCTTTGAATGTACCATTTGTGGAGGTATTTAGGTGCTGCTTTGGTGTGGTATAATGCTAGTCACCACGTTGATCCTCAGGTCTCTTGTAAGGTTCTGGTCTAGTTTAGCCACTGTCTGTGTTCTGTACAAAGTCACTTGGTATGAACTACAAAGTGATTCATACATGTTTTACAATTTTTCTGGGTTTGGACATGCCTAGGAGAGGCTAAGTTGTGAACTGAGGCCTGCTATCTCTAGTGCTGGGCTTGGAGCTGCTTATCAAGAGATACAGAGCATGTCCAGTTCAGATGTTTCTTTGTTTGGGGTTTGTGACCCTTCAAAGAGTTGGAATTGTGTTTAAAACCCAGACACTTAGAAATGTTTTCTCTCTTGTCTGAGTTGTAGTATCCATCAGACCCTTTTGTTATAATGTCACATCCTGGTCAGGATGGCAGCCAAAGACTCTGTGATCTGCTCCAGCTGTGGGATTGAAGGTTGGGCTACATCTCCATTGAATTTCATTTATGCTGTGGTATCTGAATTACAAAATAAGCATAAGAGTGTGACCAAGAGACCTAGGGTTGGGACAATTAGTTTTGTCTCTAAATACTGACAAAAGGTATTGTTTTCTGCATCCTAAACTTTAGTTAGCAATGGTTGACTTTCAGTAAAAATGCTAACTATTGCTTTCAGTCAAGATGATGGAGTAAGTACACACTGTACATGGCTCCTTCCATGACTACACCAAAATTACAATTAAAGTACAGAGCAGCCATCATTGAGAACCATCTCAAATCTAGGTAAACAGAAGTCCTATAACTGAAACTATTAAGAAGCCACATTGATACTGGTAAGATATAGATACGTGGAATGGACCAGTCCCATACTCATGTATCTTGGCTACAGAGGTCCTCTCTGAGGAGCAAGGAGACCTAACCCCACACTAGGCTCTCTCGCTCAGGGTTTTGGTGCCAAGAAGAGAAGTCCCATAACTTCTGGCTGTGAACACCAGCAGAGATTGTGGGTAAGTGAAAGGTAGGGTTTCTATAGTTCCAGACAGCATTCTTAAAGGACCCATGCACATATAGACTTACCTGTTCTGAGCTTCAGTGATAGGGCAGCAACTCTAAAGGTGCCAGTAATGTATGGGAAAGAACTGAATTGTCCAGTTTAGGGGTGAGGGCTGGATGAGCAGCTTTCTCCCAGACAAAAGTGCTAGCAGAACCATTTTTCTTTTGCTGAGCCCTTCATTTGCAGGTGCATAAAGGTACCACATCTAAGTTTCCATCAACCTAACTAATCTTATTTGCTCCATACAACTGAGAGCCCAAGCCACTTCCATTCACTTTTCCATACAAACAGCTTGTCTCATCTTAGACTGGGGACTTTCATAAAATCTTCCCTGGGTCTCTTGGTCACACTCTTATGCTTATTTTGTAGTTCAGATACCACAGCATAAATGAAATTCAATGGAGATGTAGCCCAACCTTCAATCCCACAGCTGGAGCAGATCACAGAGTCTTTGGCTGCCATCCTGACCAGGATGTGACATTATAACAAAAGGGTCTGATGGATACTACAACTCAGACAAGAGAGAAAACATTTCTAAGTGTCTGGGTTTTAAACACAATTCCAACTCTTTGAAGATATAGTTACAGTTTGTCCTTAAGCCTTTGCCAACTTTTTGGTACAACCACCAAAAGCTACAAAAAAGGGGGAATAATTTGAAAAGTTTAACAGACTGAAAGGTCCAATAGGCTTTTTGGACCTAACGTCTTGCACATAGTATTTGGATGAATTATTTTTAAATTAATGAAAAGCACATCAATTGTAATTATTATTTTTATATCAAAATACTCATGTATCTAAAATCAAAGAAAAATTTGTTTGGTATTTGATATTGCCAAACCCAAGTGTTTATGTATGACTGAGAGACATATTCCCAAACCAAAAGTAATGGGCAGTCATTCTAAATAGTCTATTATGGCAAGTGGAACTAGCATCCTGAAGCATGATGTTTCCAACTCTGAGGAGAGTCTAGATCCTCATGTGCATCTTTCAGAGGGGAACCATGTGGTGAAGAAACCCAGAGCTTTAATTCCCTCAATTTGGCAAAAACAATGTACTCATGAGCTACCTAAAGTAAGCTTAAAAAAACCCATTTTCTTAAATCCAAACCCTTAATAAATGTAAATACTTGCCATTTAAAGCTAAGAGTTGTAATTGTTGACAGGGAATTGGTAAAAGTTTTATTATTTTCTTATAAAGCCATACAGTTAATATGTTCTCTGGCCCATGAAAAGTAAAGTATAAAACGGTACCATAACTTACTGATCAGGTCTCAATTTATCTGCTTTTTCAGCCCTCTTCATCTTGGTCATCCTCTTATCAGATAATTTTCTAATATACATTATATATGTTAGAAAACATCACATTAGACTCTTATAACATTCTATAAGATTCTAAACAATGTAGCATAAATATTGATAAGACAAAAAATAAAATCTTAAAGTGCAAAAAATTGCTGGGTGTGATGAGGGAAATAACCAGAAATGATCTACTGTGAAAATATGACTATAAAAGGTAATAATTTGACCTTAGGAATTATGTTTTATCACTTTTGCTTGTAGCTAGTAAAAAAGAAGTATGAATAATCTCCAAGTCTTTCAGATTTTTATGATAAGATTTAGCAGTCTCCAAAGAATTAGGAAGGAATATAGCAAAACAGCTTAAGCAAGGGCTTCAAGTTAAAACAGGAATGGATTCATTTTCTCTGTAGGCTCCCATTAGCTGTGTGTTCTCATGAAGATTGCTGAACTTATTTAATCTCCAAGTATTTTGGAATTTTCCAGTTATCATTCTTGTATAAATTATTAGTTTAATCTATTGTCTGAGAGCATATTTAGTATTTCTTCTATTCTTTAAATTTGTTAAGTTATATTTTATGGCACATAGTATGGTCTCTCTTGGTTAATGTCATATGTGAACTTGAGAAGAATGTGCATCTGCTGTTGTTGGATGAAGTAGTCAATAGATTTCAATTATATTCTGTTGATTGATAGTGTTGCTGAGTTCAAATATGTGCTTACTAATTTCCTGTAAGCTGGATCTGTCCACTTCTGATTGAGAAGTGTTGAAGACTCTGACTATAATTTTCCACTCAGCTTTTTTTCCCCTAATGGTTCTGTCCCATTTTGTCTTATGCACATTGATGATGTGTTGTTAGGGACACACATTAAGAACTGATCTTTTATCATTATATAATGACCTTCTTATTCTGGGTAACTTTCCTTGTTTTGAAGTTTCCTTTGTATACAATAAAAATATTTACTCCAGCTTTCTTTTGATTAGTGTTAGCTTCCTATTTTCTCTATACTTTTACTTTTAATTTCTCTATGTTTTTATATTTAAAGTAGGTTTCTGTCCTGACCCACTTGGTTGTTTAGAACCTGGCAAGGTTGCAAGTTTGATCTCTGGCCAGGGTACATACAAGAAACAACCAATGAATGGATAAGTCAGTGGAATGACAAATTGATGTTTCTCTCTCTCAGTCTCACTTTCTTTCTGTCTCTCTCTCTCCACCCTTCCTCTCTCTCAAATCAATTAATAAAAAAGATAAAATAAAATAAATGAAAATAAAGTGGGTTTCTTGCAAGTAAAAATAGTTGCATTTTGGTTTTTGTCCCCACTCTGACAGTCTCTGTCTCTTATTAATCTATTTAGATCATTGATGTTTAAAGTGATTATTGATGTAGTTAGATTTATATCTACCATTCTCTTATTATTTTCTATTTGTGCCTATATTCTTTGTTCAGTTTATTTGTCTTCTACTCTTTTTTTCCCTTCTCACTTTAAACTGAGTAGTTTAGATGATTCATTTTCTCTCCTCTCTTTGTGTTATCATTTCTACATTTTAAAAAACCTTACTGTTAAGAGTTACCCTAGAATTTATAATATACATTTACAAGTAAATCAAACCTAGTTTCAAATAATGGCTTTAGAGATACTACAGTTATGTTATAGCAGAGTTTTTCAGATACCTCCCATACATCCCTTAGAACATTATTGACAATGATTTCACTTATAAGCAAGCTGTAATCGCTGAATATATTGTTGCTATTTTAATTTTCAAAGTCATGAGAAGCAAAGACCTACATCCAAGATTACTCTCTCCAGCAAAGCTATCAGTTAGAATTGAAGGGCAGATAAAGTGCTTCCCAGATAAGGTCAAGTTAAAGTAATTTATCATCACCAATCCTTTATTATAGGAAATGTTAAAGGGACTTATCTAAGAAAAAGAAGAAGATCAAAATTATGAACAGTAAAATGACAACAGACTCACAGCTATCAACAACTAAACCTAAAAAACAAAACAAAAACAAACTAAGCTAACAAGTAGAACAGGAACAGAATTACAGAAAGGGAGATCACATGGAGGGTTATCAGCAGGGAGGGGGAGGGGAGAATGGGGGAAAAGTACAGGGAATAAGAAGAGTAACTGGTATGCATAAAATAGACAGGGGGAGTCTAAGAATAGTATAGGAAATGAAGAAGCCAAAGAACTTATATGTATGACCCATGGACATGAACTAAGAGGGGGATGCTGGTGGGAGGGGAGTGCAGGGCAGAGGGGAATAAAAGGGAGAAAAAATGGGACAACTGTATAATAGCATAATCAATAAAATATACTTAAAAACAATGATATGTTTGATGATTTAATGACAGGAAAAATAAAACATTTATTTTGCATTTATTTATTCCTTATTAATGCTCTTCCTTTCTGTACGCAGGTCTAAGATTTGACCTATCTCATTTTTCTTGCTTAGGAACTGCTTTTACATTTCTTGCAAGGCTCGTCTACCAATAGCAAGTTCCTTTCATTTTTGTTTGTGAAAGTCTTATTTTTTCTTCACTTTTGAAGGAAATGTAACTTGATACACAATTCTAGGTTACTGGTTTTGGTGGGGGGCACTTAAATACTTTAAGTTAAATATTTAAACTCCCCTTTCTTCTTGCTTGCATGGTGTCTTCATGCTTGTAAGAGAAGTTCAATGTAATTTTTATCCTTGCTTCTCTATAGGTAAGGTGTTTTTCCCTCTCTGGTGTATCTCAGTATTTTCTTTTTATTTTTGGTTATTGGCAGTCAAATATAACACATCTAGATGTAATTTTTTTTTGGCATTGATCTTGCTTGAGTTCTCAAAACTTTTTTCTTTTGGTGTTTCTGGTGTATATGTTACAACATTCATAATAGTACCATAGTTTTTGGATATTCTCTTCTTAATTTTTTTTTTCTTTTTGTATTTTGGAAAGTTTCTTTTGATCTCTCTTCAAGTTCATTGATGCTTTCCTTGGCTGTGTCTATTCTATGATGTGCCCATCAAAAGCATTTTTAAATTTCTACTACAGTGTATATGGTTTCTAGAATTTCCTTATCATTCATTCTTAGATTTTAAATCTCTTTGCCCATGCATTTTTTTGCATGCTGTCCATTTTTTTTCAGTAACATCCTTAGCATATTAATCATAGTTATTTTAAGTTCTCAGTTTGATACTTCCAACATGTATGCCATATCTGAGTTTGGCTCTGATACTTTTTATTTTCTGAAACTATGTTTATTTTCTGTTAGTATGTCTGTGATTGATTTCTTGTTGTAAATTAGATATGACATATTGGATGAAATGGACTGAGGTAAACAGTCTTTCAGTGTGAGTTATTATATCAATCTAGCTATGAATTAGGCTGTGTTTGTTTCTTACTGTAGCTGTAGATATCAGAGACGAAACTCTCTATTGTTGTTCAGTGTTTATCACACTGTTTTTGAGTTTCCTAGAGACTTTTCAGGTAAGGTCTGAGATGATGTTCTGTCACTTGCTTTCCCCTGATGTGGTGGTAAGGTGTGTGGGGAGGAGAAAAATTCTATAATCTTATGACTTGGCCTCAGAATTTTATTGAGCCTGTGTCCCCAGACTGTGACCTCCACAAGTTCTACTCAGATTTTCCCCACCTTGGGTGAGACAGGAAGTCTAGAGGGGGATGGAATTAGGTATTTTTCTTGCCCCAGGTCAGTTAATCTCTGGTAAAATTTCAGTGGATTGGGGTCTGGTGAAATAGTTTAAGACCTAGGGACAGGTCTTATTAAGGAGAACAGAATACTCTGGGCATATTAAAAGGCTACCTCCCCCCATCCCTGATAGCAACATTAGGGGATTTTTCTCTGATTTTCACTGTTGGAATCTGGTAGGGCTCCTTGAGCTAAAATCAATGATAGTATAGGGACTCCCTTAAAACTGGTCTACACCTTGTAGTTTTAATTCTCAAGCTTGTCTACACCAAGCCTCTAGCAGTTTGTCAATAGCAGATTAGGTTTTCTACTTTTGCACTAACTACAGTGGCTTTTAGGCATCTGCCCAGGTAAACTGTGATTCTCTATACTCATAGCTTATCCTATGTTCATAGTTTTTTATATATTTACATATATTCTCTGTGTTCTTCAAGTATGAGGGGAAGAAACTTTTCCTATGATCTCAGTCTTATGGTGGATCTAAGAAGACTGGTTGGTTTTCATTTTGTTCAGCTTTTTTCTTGCTAGGAGAATGGGAGTGATGACTTCTAAGCTCTTTATATGCTGGACCAGAAACTAGAATCCCCCTGTGTGTTCTGAATATTTTGTTTTTGCAAAAATGTCTTTTTATAAGTATCATAGTTTTCTCTCTCCATGGAGGAATAAAAAGTCTAAGATTTTTTATTAATGATTTAAAATTTATAATGTAAGAGTAAAATGTTTGGTCTCTTTGACTCCAGCATGTTCGAGCCTGCTTTGTTCTCATGGCTTTTAAGCTAATAGCTTCTGTTTAGTCTTACGTATAGACATGATAATCATTGCAGAAGCTCAGCTTGTGACTTGATTTGTATGTATTGCTTATCAAAGATTAGCAAAAACCATGTGACTAAACTAACATCAAATAGCACAATCTTCCTAGGAGCCCTACTGGGGTTCAAATGTCTATGTCAGTAAATTGACTCTCTTCACATTTCCCTCTTCCATTGGCATAAAAGAAGCCTGAACTTGTTACATTTTAAAGATGAATTTAAGGGTTTGGCCTCCCACCCCCTTGGCTGGTGCCTTCTCTATCAATTAAGCTTTCCTTACTCTGAACTCTGATGATTTGAGTTTTGGGCTTTTGAAGCCTTGGGCATTCAGACATTCAACTGGTAACAATAACATAATCAATTTTTAAGTCATAAAAACTGCTTCCCACTATAAAATGCTAATGAACAGCTTAGGCATTTGCTATTAGTTGAGGTTACCCAATATCAATCAGTGAGAAGCATATATATGTATTCTTTAATTATTTTTTTAACAAATTCAGATTTTTTAAAAAAGATTTTATTTATTTATTTTTTAGAGAGGGAAGGGAGAGGGGGAGAGAGAGAGAGAGAAACATCAATGTGCGGTTGCTGGGGGCCATGGCCTGCAACCCAGGCATGTTCCCTGACTGGGAATTGAACCTGCGATGCTTTGGTTTGCAGCCCGCGCTTAATCCACTGAGCCACGCCAGCCAGGGCACATTCAGATTTTTTTTAAAGATCTTATTTATTTATCTCTAGAGAAGGAAGAGAGAGGGAAAGAGAGAGAGAGAGAGAAACATCAATGTGCAGTTCCTGGGCCCATGGCCTGCAACCCAGGCATGTGCCCTGACTGGGAATCAAACCTGTGATGATTTGGTTTGCAGCCGACGCTTAATCCACTGAGCTATGCCAGCCAGGTGTATTTAAAAAAAAAAAAGAAAGAAATTATAGTAGGTTTCCCACATTGTAACATGTGTCAAATATAGTTTATACAATTTGAGTGGTGGTTTATACACAGATAACCTCTGCAATAATTCAGGTAAATTATAATTAGGTTGGTGTATAGGCTAGAGGTAAACACTTTTCCTTAATAAATAGATTAGTTCATTCAAATAAGTAATCATTGCAGATAACTTATGTGATTAGTATTTCTAAACAACATATGGAATGTTTACATTTGAATAAACTTGAATCTTCAGAGTGGAGATTTTTTGATGGTCATAAAATTTTTGTTTGGTAAGTTTATACATATATATGGCTATATATCTTTATACATTTCAAAGTTATCTAATTTCAAGTTAGATTATTTTTATCAAGTTTTAAATCATGTAAAGAATGTAATTTTTGGAATATTGTAAGTAATGTAATTTTAAAATAAAATTACAATTTAATAACCATTATCAATTAATTATTTAAAAATAGAAAAAAACTCATCTTAAATTTTGAAGTTCTATATCTCTTTGTTCTCTTTCATTTTTATTTCTATTCCATTTCTTCATGTATTTTATTTTAATTAATTTATTTATGTTTGGAAACCTTTATCCCCTATCATATACCATTGCAAAAATCCCATTATTTTAAATTTTATATTTTAATGTAAAATTGTATAATTATTATTATAATGAATAGTAGACAAATGACTACAAAGATAAACATAACCTTAATAATTATTAAATATAAAAAGCAAAATTTTAATTGAAACTGCCACTCTTAAGTAGATGGAATTATAAGTTCATGTTGTGGGTAATACTTATCATTAGAACTTGACAAGGTTTCACTAAAATTTCTATTCCTGTTTCTCTTTTGTGAAATTGTTACCAGTGGAAAACGAGTTCTTGCATTATCACAAGGAAAATAATTTTCTGAGACTCATGCAGGAGGATAGGGTTTCTTGGTTAACTTTATTAATGATGTAATTTTAAGGGAGTTCCCCTCTTGACATCCCAATGTCCCATCTCTGTCCATTTTGCCATGGTAAAAGTGTAACTATGTTCTCAGCAAGACCAAGACAAAAGCCAGTGTCCAGAGTTTCTGTTCCACATTATAGTCCAGTCCAGCATCCAGCTAGCTTTGTGTGTGTTCTCAGTTGCAATCATTGTTGTGCTGCCGTATTTGGGTTTCCACCTGAAGCCTGTATGTGAGTCTGAGTGGCTGCTAAGGCCATATGGCTATGAAGAGAGAACATATGACTGCATGGGTGAGCATGGGTTCCCAAGTGAGAAAAAGAGACAGATGATAGATGATAGATTAGATAGATAGATGATAGATAGATAGATAGATAGATAGATAGATAGATAGATAGATAGATAATGGAGATAAAGATGATAGAGATAGAGATAGAGAGAGGGAGAGAGGAGGAGAGAGAGAAAGAGAGAGGTTGAGATTCTTTGTTCCCCTGGGAATTTATTAGTTTGGGCTTGGGATAAACTAGGTTCTTTTTCAAAATGACCAACTACTCAAGTTTTCACAGGCTTTGGTAGGCTCATCTCTTGTTAGATTAACAGGCTTCTCCAGGAAGCACAGGTCAAGCACCATTCCCTGTGATTCCCAACAGTGTGGTACCAGAGGGGAGAAGGGAGGATTGCTAATCCCCTTAGAGGAGCAATGCTGTAATTACCTGGGGTGTGAAGTAGTAGCCTCCTGGCTAAGCAAGCAGGCTCATGCTCCCCATTTTATTAAGTTCAATGTCTAAGTCTCTTTGCTCTCTTAAAAAGATAATAATTAGTTGAATACCAATAATAACAAAACTTGGTTTACAATAATAGTAATTGAGTATGAAAGAAATTTTGTTGTGTAAATGTCAATTCTTTTAACTTTCTTCAAGTTATAGTTTTAACTATCTGAAATCAGTAATTACAGCCCTGGCTAGTGTGGATCAGTGGTCAGAGTCTAGTCTTGTAACCTAAAGGTTGCAGGTTCGATTCCTGGTCAGAGCATATACCTAGGATGTTGGTTAATCACTGATCCAGGTGTAATGTGTGTGACTCCCCAAGTCCAGAAGACTACAATCCCTGGACTTGGCAAGGATCCCCAGTTTGAATGCTTATGGAGGTAACTGATTGATGATTCTCTCACATTGATGTTTCTGTCAGCCCCTTCCTCTTCCCCTCCCTCTCTCTAAAAAAGCAAATGATAATGTCCTCAGGTGAGGCTAAAAAAATAAAATCAATAATTACATTAGATCCTCCTTAAGTTTTGTTGAAGGCAAAGATTTCTAAACTGCCTGAAAAACATAAGAATTTATTATTCAGTTATAAGCATAATTAATTTTCTCAATATTTAGAGCAATATTTTGAATCTTACTTAAAAATTAGAGATTTTAATCCCTTAGAGATTTCTCTTCCTTGGGGCAATGCACCTAGTAAAATTCAAGATGGGCAAGAGCTTTGCCTTTCTTATGAAAAGGGAGAAGAGCAGTTGTGAAAGAGATGTGGGAAAGGAATTAGGTTGGCATTTACCCCAGGTTCATTCTCAGATAGACTAATTTTAAGAAAGATGGCATAGAGAAATTAAGAATGTGGCAATTGATTTAATTAAGAAGTATGATATCTAGGCAGTCTTGGAAAATCTTCACACACCATCTGCAGTATTGGTCTCTCCCAGTTTTCAAGATATTGGCTCACTGAGAATGAGGCATTTAATAGTTACACACACAGCCAGAATTCCACATATCTAATAATTCCACTTGCAAAAATATTAAATTAAATGTTAGCAATTTAGAGTCAACAGTATATTAAAGGAAAAATAACATTAGATTATTCAAAGCATAATTTAAAAGGAATGATTCTAGCCCAGTCTGGTGTGGCTCAGTGGGTTGAGTGCTGGCCTGTGAACCAAAGAGTTGCCAGTTTGATTCCCAGCTAGGGCACAAGCCTGGGTTGCTGGCCAAGTTCCCTGTAGGTGGCGCATAAGAGGCAAACACACACTAATGTTTCTCTCTCTTTCTTTCTCTTTCCCTCCCCCCTTTCTAAAAATAAATAAATAAAAATCTTCAAAAAAATTTTAAAAAGGAAATAATCTATTACTAAAAATCACACATTAATAGGATGGCTTATCATAAATGTAATGCAATTCTAATACAAACTTCAATGATAACATTTTAAATTTGACAAAGCATATGATTATTTTGATCAATCTCCAAAAGAGCATTTGGGAAAGTTCATAATTGTTTTCTAATTTAAAAAATTCTTAGTCAAGACTCATTGATGGATGCTGAAATGAATGAGTGATAGCTTGAAGAAAACAAAATGTGAAATCTCATATCCCCTACTCCAAGTTGTTTGTCAGCTACAGAGGGAAAAATAGTTTAGAGTGAAGAAAGCCTGTCAGAAACCACCTTAATATTCATGAGCCCTGTGATTCAGTGTGGTATGATGCACAGGAAAGGACATTGCATCACTTTTGTGGTATCCTTACCTAACATGGATAATCTCAATGATGTAAAATACTATACAAACTCAGATGAAGCAACATTTAACAAAACAACTCACCAACACTGCTCACTGTGTTGTATTGGTAAAAAAAAGACAGATTGAGAAATTATGATTTAGGATACTGAAAAGGATCACAGAACAACAACAACAAAGACATCTGTTAAAAAGCAAACTTGGTGAAATGTGAATAGGTCTTTAGTTAATGGTATTGTATGATTGTTAATTTCCTGGTTCTGATAATGGTAATATGATTATGTAACATGTTAGCATTGATGGAAGCTGGGAGAGAGATATATGGAAACTCTACTATTTTTCAACTTTTCTATACCAAAAAGTAGTTAAAAATAAAATTACAAAATAAATGCAGATCCAGGATCACATATATTATCATTTCTTCAATATGATAAGAAAGATTTCCTTAACCTGATTTTTAAAATTCCTATAGTTATCACAAATCTAAAAAGGTCAATCTCATGTTTATGGTGAAACACCAAAGACATTAAAGTTTAGAAAAGTATGCCTCTCTTTGACATCATTAGTCATTATTTTTTTATAATGATTGGGAAGGAGATAAATTGCTATTATTTATAGATGATATAGTTTGTAACTTATAAAATATAAGTGAATCAATTGAAAAGTATTAGAATTGATGATTTTGAAAGGTAGTTAGTTACAAAATAGACAAAATCAATTGTTTTTCTATTTTTCAATTCAAACTATTACTGAATAAAATGAACTCAGTAACAGATGAAATATAAACCACGTATCAATAAAACTCATAAAGTATCTAATTGAGAAAAACTGTAAACTTTACATAGTGATATAAAATTTGATTTGATTAAATGAAAACACAATATTTTTCTTCATAAGAATACCAGTTATTAAAATATGTATTTTTTTAAATGTCTTATTTATTTAAGAAAGTTCCAGTTGAAATAAGAATCAAAGTATATTTAAAACTTGACAAAGTCATTCTAAACTAACAATTCTGAGTAACAAAAATAATGAGGGAAGTGGTATACTTTTTAATACTACAATGTAATACAAAGGTACAATGGAGCAGAAGAGAAAACAATAAAAACGACTATTATAAATAAACATCCTAATATGATAATTGTGAAATTTAAAATTAAGGGGTAAGATAAATTATTTAGTAACTGCTGATGGAAAAGTTGATAATATTTGGAAAAATAAGCAAGATATTAGACTTCATGTTATACACAAAAATCGATTCCAGATGAATTGTAAAACTAATGTATTGAAGAAATGAAAGAATAAAAGAGTTTTTGACTGACAAGAGGAGGATGTTCACAATGAAGAAATAATGAAGACAGTAGAATTATATCTGATTGCATGCAATCTATACTTCTTCACATCAAAAAAACTAAAAAAAAATTAAAAGGTATAAAAGAACAATATATGTCACAAAATGTGAGAAAAATGAATTATTAATATATTCAACAAATATAGAGATCTTATAAATAAATTAGACCAAGATAAAATTCTTAAAAGAATAAGGGAATAAGAAAACATAAATGGTGAATAAACATATGGAAATTATACAACCTACTAGAAAACAAAGGAATATAAATTAAAATACATAGCAAAAGGTCATTATTCATTTATTAGATTAACAAATATTTTATATTTTAAAAGTGTGAATAAGTTAATGAGACAGGTATTTCCATACACTGTTTAACTTTATTGCAACCTCCTAGAGTATACCAAATCAGTAGCTTTAAAAATACTTAAATTCTGGGGCCTAGTAAATCTAACAACCCTAATGCCTAGCAATAGGGAATTGGTTAAATTCTTTTTATTATCCATGTCATTATTATGCATAGTTTCTAATAGTAGTTCTTAAAATGAGAAAATGAATTGTATGTCAAAATTACCCAATGTGATCTTAAAAATGCACACCTTTTCATACTCCTCAAATCTTGACCCATACTGCCTCTTTCTTATTTTTAAAAATTCTAGTTCAGGAATTGGGAGTTAGAGTGAAATCTGATGCAAATCTTCTATCACACAACATTGTTCTAAAACAATATTCAACAGTTGGACATTACACTTAATATAATGTGAAATTTAAAATACACATTTATTTGCTTGCATGAACCTAATTTTACAGAATATAGTGTATGATATTATGTGTGCATTTATGTAAAAAAGAATGCTTTTTATACTTTTTTATTGTTTCAAAGTTTTATGAACATTCCTTAGGAATAATCATTAACAGTAATATTAATTTTTAAAAATAGTTTTAAAGGAGTTACTTCTTTTTCCCATCTCTCTTGCTACCAGAGATACCTATTCACCCTCTGCTTGTGCTCACTGAAATATGCCAGGTCCTCAGAGAGTACCTCAAATGTACCTGTAGACAACTGTGGCATTATTCCATGTGAATACTGGAGAAAGAAAGGAAGAGACAAAAAAGTAAAACATTGTGCAACAAGTGAAATGTAGAGTTTAGCTAATATATAATGAATTTGATCACAGTAAGCAGCCAATCTTTATAATTGTTTTAAAAGATTTTTCCAAAATTTCAGGCCATGGGGGTAGTAGAGGTTGTTAGGATGGATTGCATAGGACAAAGCTGGTTGGTGTAAGGGAGATAAAACTAAGGAAAAATCTTTCAAAAGCATAACAACAACAACAAAACTCACACAAAATAAAAATCTAAATTTCTCTTAGGCTCAAAGGTAGAGGACCTGAGATTTCTGAGAAAATTTGCATTTTGCATATACTAAAATCACCTTTGAAAGATATATACAAGGTCTGTCCAGAAGATATCCAGCCATGTAATATGAAAAAGAGACATTTACTGAATGAGATAAAAGATACAAGAAACACTGTATATAGGACAAGGACTCCTCAGTCCCCTTCAAAGTAGGCACCTTGGGACATCACTGTGTTCTCCCACTCACCATCAGCCGCGCCTTCATATCTTTCTGAATCTCGTTGATGATCTGAAATCTCTTTCCTTTCAAAGGTGATTTTAATTTTGGGAAAAGCCAGAAGTTGCAGGGTGCCAAATCTGGGCTGTAAGGGGGCTAAGTCACCTGGGTGATTTGATGTTTCAACAAAAAATTCTGCATTAGACGTGATGCATGATCAGGCATATTGTCATGATGAAGCTGCCAATCACCAGGCCCATAGTGGTGGCCTTTTGAATCATCTGAATAATTTCTGCAGGGGAATGTTTAAGCTTAACACAAAACCTGATGCAGATTCATTGCTGTAGTAGCTCAGTCATTTATAATGTGATGGTCACACAGTAAACATGCTCACTCAATGGTGTCTACTGCCCCCGTGGCCTGGTACAGTGAAGCCATCATTGTTCACACATGCACATACCAGCTCACTCTCCTTGACTGCCAGGTTACATCAATCTGCTACAAACTATTCTCATTATATTAATGCATTAACATATATATGTTAATATATATAACAATATATTAATAATATATAACAATATATTGTTATATAGATTATGTTATATAATATATATGTTATGACATATATATTAACACATATATGTTAATGTATTGTTAATATAATGAGAATAGTTTGCAGCAGATTGATAACAATATATAATATACATAATATATAATATATAGTAATATATAGTTAATATATTGTTATTAACATATATTGTTAATATATTTTAACAATATATTCCTATTATATTAACTGGACTTTCTCTGGACAGACTATATGTATACTTTTTCTGGACAGACTATATATATCTAATGAGTCAGGGGAATCTTTCCCACCAGACAGTATGGTGGCAGGGGAAGGTTCTTAAAGATGAATGTATAGAGACTGAGTGTGCCAAAAGCTGGAAAGATAAAAAAAATGTATAAGGGGGAAAGATATTATCCCTGATCTTCTGGTATCAGATTATTCATGGGACCAAAGGAAGGCAGGCATATATACCATAGAGGTCAAAATGGCAGGGGAGGTGCTGGTCCTAAAAGACCTATCATTTTACTCTGAGGAAAGAAGGAATGATGGGGAGATGGACCCACCCAAAACACGTGAAAGTTTAGGAAGTTAATTGGACTTTCTGAGAAAGCACATGGCCCATCCCACACCCAAAACAGACATAGTTCCAGGGGAACTAAGTAATGCTCTCTCTTTTGCTCGTGGCTCACTGACAGGACCTGCATTTAGATAACACCCTGGCCTTTCCTCTCCAGGAGGGAAACTTCAGGAGGTAGTCTGTCTCTCTGTCTCTTGCTGACCTGATGAAACATTCACTAGTGTGTTCATGTGCTCTCCCATCTGGGAGCATGCAACCATGCAGCACTAGCAGCTGCATGTCCATGGTCACTGTGCCAGCTCCACATGCAGCCTCCAGGAGGAAGCCTGACCTGGACAGCAGCTGGGAATCAGCTAAGCTACCTGAATGACTGCTTAGCAGCTGCCTCCAACTAAAAATGATGGTATTTTAAAATGAAGCAGGAACTCTGGGCATTGCCTTTTCTTCTGGACTTGCTGAGGATGGGTGGGTTTTGTCTGGGTTTTGAGGAGAGGGTAAGCTTTGAGATGGGGAGCCCTTGATTCTCCAAGATGGCACAGCATCTGGATAAAACATTTCTTCTTTTGCATTTTGCATCAGTACATACCTCATGAGTTTGGTTTCTGTGGCAACAGGCAGACGAACCCCTGACTTTTGTTTGTTTGCTTGGTAACAGAACAATATAGTCAGATTTTTCTTTCACCAGGATTATGGGCTAAAGTGTGGGTTATGGAATGGAGAGTGAAGGGAGATGTAGGAAGAACAACAATTTCAGAGAGAAAAGATCAAAAAGCAAAATCAGAAATCAGTGGATTATGGAGAAATTTAGACAGTAAAATTCATCAGCCTGTCAGATAAATGTCATTGAGGGAAAGAAGCAAATCAAAGACTGAATAATGAGAGAGTGTTTTCAGCTTGAGTATAATATGGATGGTATGGCCACAGACTTCCAAAATGTTTCCATTTTGGGGGGAACTACTGTACCAAATCAATGATGTCCTAGAAATTTCTAATAGGCTCAAGAGTTCTCATGACATTACAGAACTGAGGTAGCCTGAGTTCAATTGATCCACACATCAATGTATAGTAGTGAAGGAGAAATTAAGATTTGTGACTTATAAAATTCTAAGCAAATAGTTTAAACTGTGCAATCTAGTGACATATTGACATGTGACAATATCTCAAACAGGTTTTTAAACAGTTCGTTTTTTCAAGCATTAATATCTGTCAGAAACATAACAAAATGAATGAGATTAGATAGGCTATTAAAATATATATATTTAGTAAATGATTCAAGAAAGGGGAGCTAATTTCATTAAACTGCTTCATTAAAGCAGTTTAGCTGAAAAGGTATAGTTTGGTATATACACAAAGAGACACTGATACAGAAGAATCCTGAATGAAATATTAATGGTGTGTTTGCCAGCTAGAGGGCACATGAATGGTTTGCCTCAAATCTCCAGTAAAGCCAGAATTCATGTTTACAGCCTTTCACAAAACTTCTTATTCCTAGTTCAACTGCTCTCCTATAATTTGGATGTTTTTCAAAAAGGTTCAGAAGAAACTCTATTCTAAAAATATGAGGTCCAAGAAAACAAAATAAAATATTTCTGCAACAAATATCTTTATAGAGAAGATACTAAGAGCATACGCTGCCAAGTTTTTCTAAGATGGAACTGTGTTCCAAAACACAAATCCTTGGCTGAATGGACAATGAAACCAGAAAGAAGAGGAAGAGGAAGAGGAGGCCAAAGAAGAAAGCTCCATTGAGAATATGGCCTTGCAGTTTTAAAAATTTAGGATGTTAGGAGCATATTCAGTTATTCAGGTAGTTTTCAGAACAATTGATTAGAAGCCAAAGTTTCCAAAATTCTGTCTCCATTCCTTCTTTTCCTTCATCTGAATCTGCCCAAGGGAGCCCTGCAGTAAGCTGATGCTGAAGGGAACAGTCCTAGCAGAACATGAGCCCTTTGATTGTGTGGCCTGTACCCTGCCCTATCAGCACTCATATTACAGTGCTGTAGTCTGCATTGTCCAGACAAAGGAGCAGTGACTCCCCTCTGAAGACTGGCTGGAGCACAGCCACCTCCATGCTCTCTGCCCCAACCCCCAGCCACCTCTTGTTTCTCCCTTGGGCCCTCCCCTCTGAGTTTCTTAAGTAGAATACTTTCAAATCAGTAGTCAGCCCTGTAGTGGATTTAGCAAGACTCCCAGACCTGGATCATCCAGTTTCCCTCCCTCTACCCCAGTCACTGGCCAGCAGATTTCTATTTCCCCTTCTGAGTAGGGTGAGTTCCTGCACTTTGGAGAGAACCCTGGGGAGACAAAAGACAGAATAGCTTTCATTTTTTTTACTGCTTTTCTTTTTCTTTTTTAAAATTTTATTTTAATCATTGTTCAAGTACAGTTTTCTGTCCTTTACTCCCATTCCAGCCCACCCACCCATACCTCCCCACCTCCCTCCCATTTCCACCCCCCACTAGTTTGTATCCATGTGTCCTTTATATTTGTTCCTGTAAACCCTTCTCATTCTTCCCTGAAATTCCACCCCTCTCCCCTCTGGTCACTGTCAGCCTATCCTTTATTTCAGTGTCTTTGACTGTATTTTGCTTGTTTCTTTGTTTTGTTGTTTAGGTTCCTGTTAAAGGTGAGATCATATGGTATTTGTCTTTCACCACCTGGCTTATTTCACTTAGCATAATGCTTTCCAGCTCCATCCATGCTGTTGCAAAGGGTAGGATCTCCTTCTTTCTTTCTGCTGCATAGAATTCCATTGTGTAAATGTATCATAGTTTATTAATCCCTTTATTTACAAATGGGCACCTAGGCTGCTTCCAACACTTGGCTATTGTAAATTGTGCTGCTATGAACATTGGGGTGCATAGGTTCTTTTGCATTGGTGTTTCAAGGTTCTTAGGATATAGTCCCAGCAGTGGAACTGCTGAGTCAAAAGACAGATCTATTTTTAGTTTTCTGATAAAATTCCATACTGATTTCCATAGTGGTTGTATCAGTCTGCAGTCCCACCAACAGTGCACTAGGGTCCCCTTTTCTCCACAACCTCTCCAACACTTGTTTTTTGTTGCTTTGTTTATGATGGCCATTCTGACTGGTGTAAAGTTGTATCTCATTGTGTGGGATACAACTTTACAACAAAAGTTGTATCTCATTGTGTGGGATACAACTTTACAACAAAAGTTGTATCTCATTGTGTGGGATACAACTTTACAACAAAAGTTGTATCTTTATTGTTTATAAATATAAAACACCTGGATTACAATAGTTTAAAAAAAAAGTACCAGGAAGTTACTTTCAGTTGTGCTTATATTAGGCACTGTTTTAATTTGCATTTCTCTGATAGCTAGTGATATTGAACATCTTTTCATGTGTCTCTGGATCCTCTGTATGTACTCCTTGGAGAAGCATCTGATCAAGTCCTTTGCCCATTTTTTAATTCAGTTGTTTGTCTTCTTAGAGTGGAGTTGTGTGACTTCTTTATATATTTTGGAGATTAAACCCTTGTTTGAAGTATCATTGACAAATATGTTTTCTCATACAGTTGGTTCTCTTTTTATTTTAATACTGTTTTCTTTAGCCGTGCAGAAGCTTTTTATTTTGATAAGATCCCATTTGTTTATTCTTTCCTTTATGTCCCTTCCTCTAGGGGATATGTCAGTAAAAATGTTTCTGCATGAAATATCTGATATTTTCCTGCCTATGTTCTCATCTAGGACTTTAATGGTGTCACAATTTATATTTAAGTATTTCATCCACCTTGAATTTACTTTTGTGTATGGGGTAAGTTGGTGCTCGAGTTTCATTTTTTTGCATGTGGCTGTCCAGTTCTCCCAATACCATTTGTTGAAGAGGCTATTTTTACTCCATTTTATGTTGCTGCCTCCTTTGTCAAATATTAATTGACCTTAGAGATTTGGGTTTATTTCTGGGCTCTCTGTTCTGTTCCATTGGTTCATGTTGCCTGTTTTTATGCCAGTACCAGGCTGTTTTGATTACAGTGGCCTTGTAATATAGTTTAGTATCAGGTATTGTGATCCCTCCTATTTTACTCTTCTTTCTCAAAATTGAGGCAGCTATTTGGGATCGTTTATGGTCCCATATAAATTTTTGAAGTGTTTGTTCTATGTCTGTGAAATATGCCATTGGTACTTTAATAGGTATTGCATTGAATGTGTAAATTGCTTTGGTAGTATGGAAATTTTGATGATATTAATCTTTCCAATCCATGAGCACGGTATATGTTTCCATTTGTTGGTGTCCTCTTTAATTTCTTTCCTCAGTGTTATGTAGTTTGCTGAATACAGGTCTTTTACCTCTTTGGTTAGGTTTATTCCTAGGTATTTTATTTTTCTTTTTACTATTTAAAATGGGATTTTTTCTTGATTTCTGCTTCTGCTGTTTCATTGGTGGTGTACAGAAATGCCTTTGATTTTTGGGTATTGAATTTGTATCCCGGTGTTTTGCCAGGTTCATTTATTAGGTCAAGCAGTTTTTTGGTGGAGCTTATAGAATTTTCTATGTACACTATCATGTCATCTGCAAACAGTGACAGTTTTGTTTCCTCCTTTCTGGTTTGAATGCCTTTTATTTCCTTTTCTTCTCTGATTGGTGTGACTAAAACTTCCAGTACTATATTGTATAGAAGTGGTGAAAGTGGACAATGTTGTCTTGTTCCTGATCTTAGTGGAAAAGATTTTAGTTTTTGCCCATTGAGTATGATGCTGGCTGTAGGTCTCTCATATATGGCCTTTATTATGTTGAGTAATGGTCCCTCTATTCCCACTTTGCTGAGTGTTTTTATCATAAATGAGTGCTGTACCTTATCAAATGTTTTTTTCTGCATCTATTGATATGACCATGTGATTTTTGTCTTTGCTTTTGTTTATGTGATGTATTACATTTACTGATTTGCAAATATTGTACCATCCTTGCACCCTTGGGATGAATCCCACTTGGTCATGGTGGATGATCTCTTTAATGTATTGTTGGATGCAGTTTGCCAATATTTTGTTGAGGATTTTAGAGTCTATGTTCATCAGAGATATTGTCCTGAAGTTTTCTTTCTTTGTTGTGTCTTTTTCTGGTTTTGGGATTAGGATGATGCCAGCTTTCATTTTTTTTTAAGATTTTATTTTTTTATTTTTTAGGGAGGGAAGGGAGGGAGAAAGAGAGAGAGAGAGAAACATCAATGTACGGTTGCTGGGGGCATGGCCTGCAACCCAAGCGTGTGTCCTGACTGGGAATTGAACCTGCGATGCTTTGATTCACAGCCCGCACTCCATCCACTGAGCTACACCAGCCAGGGTTCATTTTTAAGAATCTTAGATACCTAGTAACTTCCTGGTACTTTTTTTTAAACTATTGTAATCCAGGTGTTTTATATTTATAAACAAAAATTTGTTGAATGTATGCAGTTAGGTAAATTTAACATTGCATGGCCTTAAATGGTGTTACTCCTAGATCTTAGAACTTCAGTTGTGCTTATATTAGGCACTGTTCTAAACTTTGTATCTATTTAAATGTTTAATCTTTATGATGACTCCATGAGGTGGTGCATTTTTCTCCTCTCATCACATATGAAGAAATATATGCAGAGAAGTTAAATGCCTGGTTCTGTGCCATGCAACTAATAGGAGATGGAGTTGAGTTTGAATTCATACCTCTGGCCCTAGAGCCCATGATTATAAATACTACACTGTAGTGTGGACAAGCACATGACTAGAACTCATCAATTGATTAGAATATATGTTTTTTTCTGGTAAATTTTTCCTTTTTCTATCATTACTTATACATTTTCTGACAATTCTAAGAATTGTCTTCCTTTTGTTGAGGGTGCTCCCCATTTGAGCTGTAGGAGCTCTAGTCATTGGGATTTGAAAGATGGTGAGTGAAGGGTGAGGGGTAGGTAGAAGGGAGAGAGGGAATAAAATGCAAAAACTTTAATTGTCCAGTGAGAGATCGCAAAGTTGAGTGTGCATCAGAATGACCTGAAAGTCCAGATAGAGCATAGATCACTGACACCACTGTGAGTTGCTCCTTTGGTAGGTGTGGGCTAGGGCCTGAGAATTTGCATTCTAATAAGTCCAAAGTGATACTGATGCTATTGGTCAGGGGTGTGTACTTTGAGAACCACAGGCACAAGTAGTTGCTTTTTTTAAAGTATTTTTTGTGGATTATGCTATTACAGTTTTTCCAATTTTCCCCGCTTTATACCCTGCTCCACCCTGCCTCCCCAACCCTCCAGCACTCCCCCTTTAGTTCACATCCATGGGTTATACTTACAAGTTCTTTGAGTCTTCTGTTTACTATACCATTTTTATATCTCCCCATCTACTTTATGCCTTCTAATTATGCTTCTTCCCTGTACCTTTTCCCCTCTATTCTTCCCTTCCCCTTCCCCACTGAAATCTCTCCATGTGATGTCCATTTCTCTGATTCTGTTCCTGTTCTAGTTGTTTGTTTAGCTTTTGTTTTCATTGTTCTTCTTTTTAGGTTCATTTGTTGATAGTTGTGAGTTTGTTGTCATTTTACTGTTCATATTTTTTATCTTCTTTTTCTTAGATAAGTCCCTTTAACATTTCATATAATAAGGGCTTGGTGATGATGAACTCCTTTAACTTGACCTTATCTGGGAAGCACTTTATCTGCCCTTCCATTCTAAATGAAAGCTTTGCTGGATAAAGCAATCTTGGATGTAGGTCCTTGTCTTTCATGACTTGGAATACTTCTTTCCAACCCCTTCTTGCCTGCAGGATTTCTTTTGAGAAATCAGCTGATAGTCTTATGGGAACTCCTCTGTAGGTAACTCTCTCCTCTTGCTGCTTTTAGGATTCTCTTTTTATCTTTAATCTTGGGCAACTTAATAATGATGTGCCTTGGTGTGTTCCTCTTTGAGTCCAACTTCTTTGGGACTTTCTGGGCTTCCTGGACTTCCTGGAAATCTATTTCCTTAGCCAGATTGGGGAAGTTTTCCTTCATAATTTCTTTAAATAAGTTTTAAATTTCTTGCTGTTGTTCTTCTTCTCTGGCACCCCTATAATTCTCATATTGGAAAATTTCAGGTTGTCCCAGAGGTTTGTAAGACTCCCTTAATTTTTTTGAATTCTTGTTTCTTCATTCTGTTCTGGTTGGCTGTTTATTTTTCCCCTTTGTTCCAAATTGCTTTGATTCCTGGTTTCCTTCCTGTCACTGTTGGTTCCCTGAATATTTTGCTTTATTTTAGTTTGAGTATCTTTCATTTATTTTTTCAGTTTTTGATCAAGCTCAGTCAAATCTATGGGCATTTTGATGACCAGGACTTTAAATTCTCCATCAGATAGGTTGGCTGTGTTCTTATCACTAAGCTCTCTTTCTAAAGTTTTGCTCTGTTCTTTCATTTGGGCCATAATTCTTTGTCTTGGCATCCCTGATAAGTTGTACAGGTGTGAGGCCTTAGGTATTCACCTGGGAAGAGCAACGCTCCTTCCTGTGGGGAGGGGCCAGAGAGGGGACAATGCAGCTTGCCTGCTCCTCTCTATTGTGCTTTCCAGTGGATTCTAGTGTGGGACTGGGAGTTTCTCCTGTGGTGGCAACCTTCGCTGTGTTCTACAGTAAGCTCTGAGTCTCAGTTTCACTTTCAGCCAGTCCTTCCCATCCATTCCAGCACCTTGCCTTGGTGTTTCTGAGTTGGCCAGGCCGCCTTACCGGTCTGGTTGTTCTGGTAGATTTTTTCTTTAATTCCTTGCTTGTTGGATTCCATGCAGTTGCATTCCATGGTTTGATTTCCTGGCACTTCTGGTTGCTTATTGATTTTAGATTGGTTGTTATCCTCCTTTTGGTTGTGTGAGGAAATAAAGGGTTGCTACCTATACCTCCATCTTGACCAGAACTCAAACAAGGAGTTGCTTGATTTGGCACTCTTAAACCTACACCAAACAAGCTCTGGGCAAATGTCTATCTAGAAGCTACTGTTTTTATCCTGCCTTTTTAGAGTTTCAGATATTTTTGTATATTTTGAACTGAGATCTGGACTCACTTGCATGTTTCCGAGCCATTGCAAGTGAGAGAATTGTACAAACGTGCCCCCTGTTTTATGTATCTTATGCCTAAGGAGAGATACCAAATACTAACAAAAAACTTGACAACATTGATTTTTTCCCCTATGGCTTCAATGTAGAATGTCATAGTAGGAAGGAAATAGAAAGGAGAATAAAACCATTTAAAGAGTTCGTATATAAATTTTCATCATACCTATTTCTTACTTCACCTACCTAAAACAGGTTCCTACAAAGGATCCTTTCTAGTCAGTTAAACTCAGGGCTTATTGGCTGGTGACTATCTGCTCTTAATAAGAGATTAATAACATTGAACTCCAGACATTAAAGAGCCTAAAAAGGGAACTATGTCTTTTGACAAATGTCCCATACACAGGTTTAACCACTGCCTACATGAGGCATGACTGTGGACCAAGTACTGATCACAGCTTTGTGTTTAGAGTTTTCAGGAGCCATTACTTTCTTCTGACCCTATCTTGGTGCTGGGCTTTCCCTAAAGAGAGGCATGTAGGCCTATCTGAAGACTACAGTTTAGATGTGAAAGTCATTCTTACAAAGAAAAGTTAAGGGCAATGTAGCTCTCCAAGAGCAGCAGCTGTGGCAGTGGTGGTGATGGTAAACATCCCATAGAGCCTTGTATGACAATGTTCAGTGGTAGGTAGTGGCTACCATATTGGACAACACATAAGAAAAGTATTTATGACCTAAATGAATGAATCTACAAAACTAGTGTGGCAGATGGTGGGGTTTATGTTTTGCAGCAGGGTTACTCAGATCATATCTTAAGCAGCTACAAACACATTAGACAGCATCTATGTGTGAGATAAGTCAAATTACTCCCAATCTACATGTAATATCTGCTGTGTTATTGATGCTTTGCTGGCCACTACTGAGATTCAAAGAAATAAAACAGTTGTTTGTTGCCTTTATTACTCATATAATTAAGCAAAAAATCCAACAAAAAAGAATAGGCATTAAGGTTAAAAATAGGCCCCAAGCTATAATAGAAGAGAATGAAACAGAGAGGCTTTATTTCAATTTCCATGTTAGCATACTACATGTCTTGGCAGGGAGGAGGGAACGAGAACTACAAGCAGGGAAACTGGAAAAAGGTAGGCATGGTAATCTTGTGTGATGACAGTGAGTCCTGGAGATGATGATAGAGAAAGCCAGATACATAAGATGGTGTTAATTAATGAAGTCTGAATTGTTCAGCCTGAAAACCAAGCTCAGTAATTGAATTTCCATGGGCAAGAAAGAGCTACTGCAGAGTTTTCAGCCATGGGATGACAAGAAGAAAATAGTATTTTAGGAAGTTAATTAGGAAGTAGTAGTCAGTGTGGGCTAGAGATAGAAAGACTGAAGTCAGAGAAGCAGAGGCCTCTTGCAGACCTCTTCACTCCTGGGGGGCAAGAAAGCCCTCAACACTGGGATTGGCAAGGAAAGAACAGAAGGAAAAGAGAACCCTTCTTTGGCTTCTACACTTCATACTTCTGACATTCACTTCTCCTTTGGATGTTGGCATCTGCAATGTTTTAGCCTCTGCTTTTCTTTTCATCTGTTCTCTCCTTTTTTGGCCTTCTTTGCTAGATTCTTTTATTTGACTCAACATTGGTGTAGGTGTTCTCTGAGATCTTTTCCTTGGTCTTCTTTTTCATCCTACACTCTCTTTGCTTCAGCCATTATTTACATAAACATTTATCACAAATTAATGCCTCCATTCTTAGCCTCAATCCAGCTATCATCTTTTGGATTTCCAAATGTCTCTTGAAAATTCTCACCTAAGCATATCACCAGCACATCAAGATTAATGTCTAGAACATTAATCCACATTATTGTCTAGGTCCAAAGATATCTCTGTCTCAAATGTCCCTCCTTTTATTAATGGAAACAAGAGCTATCTACCCCACAGAAGCTCAAGATTGCAGAACTTGATACACAGTAACTTTCTTTCCTCCCAGCTCTGAGGCCATAAGATGCAGAATAACTTGACTACTTTTCCTTTGTTCTTGTTAGCTGCCTTTGCTCCTTCTCTTGCCCTGTTTTTACATCTCCACAATGTTCTAGATCTGACCCTCAGTCCTTCTCACTTGACTCTTTGACACTGTTACCAAAACATTCCTCTTATCATAGACTTATACTGCTTCAGAACTCCCCAACAACATACGATTACAGGACAGCCTTTTCAGATTTTTAGGCCACAACTCTCTTGCTTTTTTACTATACTTCACCCATGCCTGACCACCACATATGCCTCATTTATGCCCCAAATTTCCACAACCACATCTTTGCCTCATCAATTTTCTTCAATACAGAATTTCTGCTTCTCTTTCACAATATCCACTTAAAGAAATTGTGTATGCATGTTAAGATCCATCTCAAGTCCTACTTTTTTAATAGACATTTCTCTGGAGAGTTATCATCTTTCTGTGAAGCCCATTCAGTTGTGTTTTTCAGCTTTCTACTATAGTTTACTTGGGTTCTTATTATAGCTTCCCTTTTAGATTATACATTTCTAGGGTGGTATCTCAATTATTTTTGTTTCCCTTTCAGTTACTAAGATGCCTTGTGCACCACATAAATCAGACAGAAAAAAAGTAAATCCAAATAATCATACAAAAAGAAGTTTAACAAAATGTCATTAAAATCAATGAATTGAAGAAATTGTGATGTCATGAGACGACTGGTACAATTGAGAAGAGGTGGTCATTTTTTGGATATATTTAAAGTAGTCATAGCAATTTTTAACTCTAGGTCAGTAAATAGGTGAGCTTTGAGGATGTAGCTATAATTGGCATTAGGTAAGAAAATATTCCTAGTTATAATCCTTGATATTATTCTGTACTTTTACTCCAAAGATCATATTTGTATATTGGTCATATGGAGCTTACAGGAATGCTGCTTTTTCTGTAATAAACCAAAACAGGAGATTCTACTTGATTCTATCCTCAAAACCTTTTGTCTGTTTGTTTTATTTTGCAAAGGAAGAAATAATGTCAGTGTAAGTGGATTTATTTCAAAATATGTGAGTTGAACAGTAATTCTCTTTCATTTATTGTAGTTCTTTTCTTCCCCAGCTTAGGCTGACTTGAACAAAGGGAAACTCATGGGCTGAAACAGCTCTTCTTCTGGTTTATGTATTAGTAAAGCTCCAACTGTATGGGGCAAGTGAAGGCAGAGTTCATGCTCCACAGCTTTGCAAGGCCCTGTACAATTTTTAAATCTTCCTGTGTTTTGGGAAATAATCTGGCAATCCAAGCAATTTGTATTAAAAGCTGTTCTAGGTCATCTTACCCCTTCCTCTTTAGATAATGGAAACTAAGAAACTGCATTGCTGTTATAAAGGCCATGAAGATATGAATATAAATGCAAGACATATATTTTTTATTGCACTGGCTTGAAGAATTTACAAAATTGTAAGTCTTGGTGTACTGAATAGAGTTACTACCTCCCAGATTCTTAGTGGAGCCCTCTAAAACATAACACCAAATGCAACCAGATAGCAAGATGGATGATTTTAAAGTATGATGACAATAATTAGCTAAGTAACCAAACCTCTTTTCTGAGATAAAGTTATAGTTTCCTCAATTTAGCCATGTAATCCTCCCTATCTGACACCACTTTTTTCCCCTAATTTTAGTAGGATTTGCAAATAGAATATACTCAAAACTTTATTTTAGAGGATAAAGACATCTTTTGTTACAAAAATCGTTGGAATATGAGAAATACTGCAGACCCTTGATAGAAGAATAGAGTGACACTACTTCTCAGAAATTCTGTCACTTCAGGATGAGATAATGATTGGAACTATCTGGAGAGAATAATTCTAAATAGATCAGTTTTCACTGGGTAAGAATCAACCCAAATATGAGGCATAATTGACCCCAGAGCCACACATCTTTTGAGGATCTACCACGTTATTATTGTCTTTTTTGTAAATAAATGTTAATTAATTCCCTCCTTTTTAATGCTTTTATTTTGTGAGGGTAATTAGTAAAATATTAAGGAAGTTTTTGTAACCAAATTACCATAGTAACAATAGTTAAAATGAATTGAAGAAGTGGAGTGGGAAATGGTTATAACTGAAACAACAGGTATGAGAAATGTGATGTAAAACTTTCCTTGAGGGTAAATATTCATACGTTATGTTCAGCTGTAGTTCTATTTGGACATAATAATATGAAGTATCTCATAGAGATCCCTTTATTCAGTCTTACATTAAGGTAGAAATCATGCTGAGTATGGTTAGCTAGGAAATAAAATGAGATTCTAAAGAAAGGGTGATTGAAATCACATGACATGTAGGAAAAAATTTAGACTCCACTACTCACTCTGCTCTCTCTGTTCCATCTATCCTTAATTCTTCTAAATCCTCTCCTTTTTCCCAGCCTTCATCTGCTAGTCTGAGCCTATTATCTTAAAGCCTGGGGTACTTTTTGCCCCACTTCCTTCTCTTGCTATCCTCCAGGTCTTAACAAATGTGACCTCAAGAAAGCCTCTCTTGATCTTCAACTCTAGGACAGTCACCTTTTGAGATGTTTCCACATTCCATATTGTATCTCAGCACTTATTATGTGTAACATTATTGCTCTCAAGATCAGTGTAATGGGTTAAATGATGGTTCCCAAAAATATATGTTCTTGTCCTAATCCCCAGAACCTGAGAATGTGACCTTATTTGAAACAAGAGTCTTTGCAAACATGATTAAGTTAAAAATATCTCAAGATCATTCTGAAATTAAATCCAATGACAAGCACCTTTATAAGAGAAAGGCAGAGAGAGATTTGGGCTATAGATAAAAGGAAGGTCATGAGAAGACTGAGGAAGAGATTAAAGTTGTGCAATCCCAAGCCAAGGAATACCTGCAGCCACCATAAACTAAAAGAGGCAAGAAAGTGGTGCAGCACTGCTGATAGTTTGACTGTGGTCTTCCAGCCCCTAAAACTG
>PVIA01013305.1:0-32833 GCA_004024845.1 Tonatia bakeri | reverse complement strand
ACATGTGCTTTGCCTGCTTCAGTAACAGTGTGGCCACAGCCTGAGCTGGGCAGGACCGAGGGAGGGAGGGCGGCTTTGGGCCAGAGCGTCCCTCAGCCCATGGTCCTGGGGACGGAGGGAGCTCGCGGGAGACGTCGAGCTGGTGTCTGGAGCCCAGCGCCGGGAGCTGGGACGAGGGCCTGCACTGGAGGCAGGTGTTCGGGCAGATTTGCACCCATCATTGTCACCATCTCAGAGAGGCCCTGCACAGCCCTCCTGTCTATGGGGGGGTCCCTGCCCCCTGCTAATTTTGAAAGCATCGCCCAGTTAATTTCCCAGTGGAGCCAGTGCTGCCCCCCACCTCTGCTGACGCCTCCTGAGCCCCAACGAGATGCTCCTTTCGACCCTCCCTCCCCCGTGTGCAGGCCTGTTGGCTCTGCACACACCTGTCGGCTCTGTAAGGATTTACACTTTGCTCTCCTCATTTCTCGTCTCCAAGAGTGTCTGGGGAGGATTTATGGGAGACGTGACAGAATGACACCCGAGTTGCTTAGAGCTCGGGGACGTCGACCACAGCATCTTCAGAGGGATGGCAGCTGTCACGTGCATAACAGCACGTGATTTGTTTGCCATCTCCGCCCCCAGCCCCTCTCTCTCCTGAGGCCCCATCTGCCCTCAGTGTCCCCTGCAATCTCCTCTGTGGTTCTTGGTTCACAGGAAGGGTCCTCTCTGAGTCCTGAGGCAGCCCTGCGGCCCTGTCACTGGGGGTCCTTTCCAGGTAAATGTCCTCCCTGGTCCCCAGGCCCTGCCCTTGGCCACCCCCCACCCCACAGTGGTCAGAACCCTACTCACATCCCCCAAGGACCCAAGGTTCTCCTTGAGGTTGTTTCCTGACCCAGGGCTCAGCATCACACTTGTCACAGATGGGGCCAAGTTCTGTCACTGCACACCACGCAGCAAAGCTATAGCTTTAAAGCTCTGTAAATATTTAAAAGTAATGAAATTCCACTCCAAGTCTTATAGAGATGGCTATAAATCGACAGTCCATGTTAATTATATGTGGGTCCTCCAATGTAATAAAAACGCACACATCATGCAATATAAACGCACCTCTCCAGGCCCATAAATTTGATGTAAAACTAACATATGAGCTATAACAGGTATTAAACATTTCATTAACACTAGCTTTGCTTGTCTTCTTAGAATTTAGGAGGTCTATTTTGGAATAATTTGGGTGGCCCAAGACGGTGATAAAAAGCCGATGAGGGAAGGTGTGTGAGTTCAGCAGCCGGGGACGTAAAACCGCTGTTGTTGACCTTGGAATGTTGATGTGAAAGAATACAGCCTGCAGCGCCTCTCCTGTTCTTGCTGGTGAGCTCATGTGTGAATCTGCCCGGGGGGGGTGGGGGCGCGGGAGGCCTCGGCGTGTGCTGTGTCTCGCAGGCAGTTACAACGTTTGTCTATGAAACATTTGTTCACGAAGAAGCACGAAGGCTCACTGTAGGTTGTTGTGGTCTTTGCATCACTAAGATTTTCAAATTGCTCGTGATGTAAGCCCAGTTCACACTGACTTAAGCCACAAGGAGAAGTTATTGGTCCAGCAGTGGGCAAGGTCAGGGGTTTCAGGAAGGGCTGGCTCCAGGACCCCGAATGTTGCTAGAAAGGATTTGTCTCCCTTTCTCATCTATGATACCTCAATGTTGTCCCATCAGCCTAGCAAGCCTGGTGGAAAGATACTTTCTGCTTTGTGAGAGTCTCAGAAATATCCCAGACTGACTCTCACTGGATGGATGTGAGAACGACTCATTCTGTCCGAGGATTGGCGGCTTTGCTTGGCCTGGTCAGGGCTCATGCTTACCCTAGAGAAGGGTATGAGAGTCATTTCTCACTCAAAACACGTGGACCAAGTGTGTTTTCTGTCCATTTGGCTTCCAGCAACAGAATCTGCATCTGGCTAACTGAGGCAAAATGGAAATTTCCTGGAAGCAGAAAGGATGGTCAAGGATCAGAAAAGGCTGAGAAGCAGATTTAGAACCGGTGGGAACTAGGGCGACCTTGCCACAGAAATTGCCTAAGTGGCAAGGGCCTTGAAGTGGGCTTGAAACTAACACACAATGGAAAGAGCCCAGGAAATGTTGGTTGAATGAATGAATAATTAATGCAAAGGAGGGGGCTTAGAAACTGCTCAAAACCACCAGTATCCATCATAGCTCTCCTTCCCAAATACTTTCCCCACCACTTATCCTGGGCTGGTTTGCAAGACCCAACCCCAGTAATGACCTCCAGTTTCCTGCTGCCCATGACTCTTGGCTTCTGATGTCAAGATCCTGATGTCAAGACTTTCCTCCTCCTTCTCACCACCTTGGCTGACTGTCTCCCTCCTCCTGGCCCTTCGTGACACATGACCCAGGATTCTGCCTCCTGCTCTTTTGGGTGGCTCCCCTTTGCTCACGGTGTCAAGTGTCACCTCATCTCTGGTCCCACTGTCTCTCTCAAATTCTACTCTTAGGTTTCCCAAACCTAAGGCTCCCCTCCCATTTATTAGGTACCTACTATTGGCTGAACCCTTGACTAAGCACGAACAATGTCTCATTTCATCCCCACGGCGACCTGTAGCTGACCTCTCACCAGCAGCCCATCCCAATCACGCTGGCAGAGCCATCCTTCCTCAGTGGCCCCCTGATGCAGATACCCTTCAAGCATCCACCCTCCTCTGTCTTCTGGGGACAGTGACTCAGGTTTCCCTGGGAGTCTCTGTCCTCCCCACTCTCAGACTCTCAGATCCTACTCTGGCTCTGGGGGTGGGCATACCACCGAGCTCTAGCCAATCAGTGCAGTGCATTCCCCAGCCTCAGTGAGTGGCTCAGGAGGGAGTTCCTGGGGCCAAATAAAAAGGGGGCAGATTTTCTTGAGGTTGCTGAGCTGGTATGTTTGCTGCTTCCTGAGTCTATAATTATTTTAAGGTTAAAAATCTAAAGATTCCAGTTGGTTGGTGTGGCTCAGTGGACTGAGTGCCAACCTGTGAACCAAAGGGCTGCCAGTTCCATTCCCGGTCAGAGCACATGCCTGGGTTTCGGGCCAGGCCCCCAGTCGGGGGGGTGTGAGAGGCAACTGACTGATGTATCTCTAACACAATGATGTTTCTCTCCCTCTCTTACTCCCTCCCTTCCCCCATCTCTAAAAAGTAAGTAAATAAAATCTTTAAAAAAAATTTAAAGACTCCAACAAAATATGGCTACTTCCCATCTTTCAAGCATTCTCTTTCTTTCCAGGATTCTTCTTCCCATCCGTGAGTGTGCACCTGTGAGAATGTGGCTCAAAGCATGGGCTTTGGGTAGGGTGACCAAAGTCCCAGTTTGTCTGAGACTCCAGGGACTTCCAGGCTGTGGGCCTTTCAGTTTCCAAAGAGGGGCCGTCCTAGGCAAACTGGGATGATGAGTCAATGACCTTAGCTTTAGGTAAGTGAGGGTGGCCCTGGGTTTAAGTCCCAACTCCACTGCTTAAGAGCTGTGTGACCTTGGGGAAATTGCTAGACTCCTCTGTTCTTCAGTCCCCTCATCTGTAAAATGGGTATAATAGCAGGACTCTCCTGAATGGGGTTGTCTCGAGGATTCAATGAAATCACACATGTGAGTGGCTGACATGGGACCTGACATGTAACGTGTGCTCATTAAATCTGAAAAATCACACACATGAATGGCGGACATGGGGCCTGATGTGTAGCTCATGCTGGTTAAATCCGAAGACTTCATTGTTACTTGCCTGCACCAGGGAGCACTCCCAACACCCCGGGCTCTGTTGAATTCCCCAGGTGGAGACTCCACACCACACTTCTATCGGTGATTAAAACAATGAATGTATGCCCTGGGACTTAATAAAACATACTGATCATACAACAGACCCCAATGTAATAAAACATATATATACAGAACTTAAAAATACAACTCTCCCTGGCCCATAAATCTGACCCACAACTTGCACATGAGCTAGAGCAGACATTAGACTTTTTATTCATGCTCATTTGTTTGCCCCGTTAGAATTTAGCACCAGGTCTGGTGACACCTGTCACTTTCTTGCTGGGTGACCCAGTTCCCTGTAGACACATCTATTGTCACCCCCTTTGATGTGCATTTTTGGAATGTGGCATTGAGCCCAGTCTCCTCTCCCGTCAACCCCGACTCTGGCAAGGTGCTTTCCATCTGCTCAGGAAGCAGGGGATGCCCCCCTGTGCTAAATATTTATGGAGCACTTCCTCTGTGCCGAGCAAGGTCCTGGGCCCTTGAACAAAACAGATACAAGTCACTGCCCTCATGGAGCTTACTGTCTAATAAGGAAAAAGGAATGAAGGGAGAAAGGAAGGAAGGGAGGAAGGGAGGGAGGAAGGAAGGGAGGAAGGGAGGGAGGAAGGAAGGGCGGAGAGGGAGGGAGGAGGAGGGGGGAGGGAGGGAGGGAGGGAGGCCGTGCTTACAGAGAGCTTGCTGGGTGCTGGGTGCTGGGCCTCGTGCTGTGCAGCCGGTGCCCCGGCTCCATGGAAGCTCCACAAGTGTCAGCACTGTTATGCTTGGTACTGTTGGACCCCCTACTGTGCAGGGGAGAAAGCTGAGTCCAGAGAAGTTAAGGTGCTTGCCCAAAGTCACTCAGCTAGGAAGTGGAGGAGCCAGGGATTGAACCTGTATTCATCTGGATCCACAGCTTCTGCTAGGTCTGGAATGAAGGATGAGTTCTCGAGTGAATTAATGAGGGAGTTCGAACCCTCCTTCAGTGACTCTGCCCCATAGACAATCGTTGCTCCTGACCCAGTGCTCGCCTGGACTATGTTGGTCCTTTCCTAATTGTTCTCACAGAGGAGTCTGGCTAGACCTCAGCTCCCACATCCCTCAGAGCCAAAGCCAGAGTCCTCGCCGCAGCCTCGATGGCCCTATATAATCCACCCCCGCCTCTGCTGTCATCTCCCCCTCCCCTCCTCACTCCCTCTGCCCTAGCCACACTGGCCTCCTTGCTGTTCCTCAAACACGCCAGGCACATTCCTGCCCCAGGACCTTTGCACCTGTGAATCCCTCTGTCTGGCTGACTCTTCTCCCAGATACTCATATGTCTCCTTCCCTCACCTCCCTCAGGTCTTTGTCCAAGTAACTCTTTCCCTGTGAAGCCCACCCCAACCACATGGCTTCTGATGGTAGCCTCATTCCCCTTCCCGTCTTCATTTTTCTTATAGAATTTGACATTTTTCAGTCTTTTTAACCCTGTTTGGTATTTTCTAACCTGCCCCCTACCTCCCCCTAGAATGCAGCTCCACAAGGCAGCGTTTTTGTCTGTCTTGTTTATTGCCCAGGGCCTAGGACTGGATGGTGTGCAGAGATGTTCAGCAGATGTTTTTGGATTGAATGGATGTGAAAGGGATAAACAGCATCAGTCTGGGTGGGGGGAGTCACGTATGAGCTGAGACATAAAAGGTAAGAAAGAATCAATAGGAAAGGTGTGAAAAACAGCAAGTGCAAAGGACCTGGGGCAAGAATGAGCTTGGAGAGTTGGAGGAGCCATGAGGGGGTCAGTGTGGCTGCAGCAGAGTGAGTAAGGGAGAGGAGGGAGGTGAGTCTGAGAGGCAGCCAGATCATGCAGGGCCTTGGAGGCTCTGATGGGCAGTTTAGACTGTAGTCTAAGAGCAATGGGGAGCTATTGAAGGTTTCAGAGCAGATTGTGACATGGTTTGATTTACGTTTCAAAACTCGCTTTGATTGCTGTATGTGTTGAAGGAAGGAGGTGTCTGCATAGACCAGGGGAAGCTGATGGCATTACCTAGGAGGGCAGAAATTCATGGTGTGGCTCAGCCCAGGGAGGCAGTGGTGGTGGAGAAATGTGGGTGGACTGAGGATGAGGCAGACTCAACATTCTGGCTTGGCAGAGCTGAATTCGGAAACCGTGAGGTGTCGCTTTGCCTGGACACCCTCTTGATTCCTGGACGTGTTGCCCTTGGGACCTCATGGGAAGGAGAGGCTATGACCTGCAATTCTAGTGGTTCCCCCCCAAATGCCCACTCCCTCCGAGAGGGTCCAGGGAGCGGGGCCTTCATCCCGGGGTTCCCTGCTGGGTGGCCTGCATGCAGGGGCGGTCTTCACTGCAAGCATGCATGGAGCTCAGGTTTGCTTCTGTCAACTGATGTGAAGGACACGTCTTTTGCTGCTGCACGTCACCGCTCTGCATTCTCGTATTAATGGGGTTGCAGGAGGAAAATGAAGTGCTTCGATTTCTCATCTCTCCAGATGGCAAAATGGGAAGGGAGAAAATTCCTACACCCAAACAGGGGAGCTGTGAGAGGTGAAACGCCTCATGGGGGCAGTTTAGGGGCCGCCCTGGGTCGCGGCCTGGACTCCTGGGGAATGAGGGAGAGGTGAAATGGGGACGAGGTTGGAGCCGCCAGTGCCTCCAGCAGCGCTTCACAGGCACGAAGTGTTTAAAAACGACAAGGTGCTTTTCAAGGGCAGGGTCTTCTTTAACTACACAGCTGCCCTGTGGGGGGTCACTTCCCACCGCCGGGGTCTGACAGGTGTCTAGTAGTTGTCAGTGACAGAACTCAGCTCCAACCAACTTAAGCAAAGAGAGAGGGCCTCAGGTAGGGCTGGATCCAGGGTCTTGAGCCAGATTTTCCCAGCTTTGTGGTGCTGCTCTCTTACTCCCCCCTTAGTGGGGAGAGAGGCCACCTGCCTGAGCAGCATCCAGGAGGGAAGACCTTCCTGGTCGCACCTGTGGATCCTCAGGATTGGACCAACTGGGACTCCTGCTGGTTTCTGGCCCGGCGTTAAGGTGGTGGGATTCGCTTGTGGTCAGTGCTACCCTCCCAGGCAACTTCATATTTCTCAGATAAGGAGAAGCAGCCCCGTGCCAGGATGCAGGCACACTGGGCAAATGTCAAGTGTACGTAGTTCATGACCCAGTGAGCCCACCCCCCGTCACATTTAGTCCTGGAGAAAATTCTACCCCTGTGAGCAAGAAGTATGTTTGAGGATGTTCATGGCAGCTGTTCTCAGAATAGCAAAAAACTGTAATTGGCCCAAATGTCTCTCAACCGCAGAACAGCTAAATAAATACAATTTTTTCTCCAAACAACAGAATACTGTACAGTGGATTTGTAAATCTTTATTACTGTCTTGGAAACATCTTCCAGACATGGTGTTGAGTGAAAGTGGTTGAAGAATGACATTGAGTTGAAATATGATAACAGTTTGATAATAACATTTGCATGAAATAGGATAAAATAGCACGCCTCTTTAATGGGCCTGTATACACGTGGGGAAAAGGAATGAAAAAGGACCGAGGAAGATGTGCCCCACAGATCACAGCGGTGATGTCTGGGGAGGGGACCAAAATTGAATAAAAGAGACACTTGTCCTGAAGAATCAACCAAACAACTGACAAGAAGCACAGAGTCGTTTAGAAAGAGTGCCGGACAGAAGATCGATAGAAAACATCCATTTAAATTCTATACACCAGCAGTGGAAAATTGGGGAATGAAAGTTTACAATGCCATTTGCAATAGCATCAAAGACTCTTCCAAACTGAGGGATTTATTTAACCAGATATACACAAGACCTCTTTTCTGAAAACTGTAAAACATTGCTGATGGAAAGGAAACACCAAAATAAGGGAGAGGGTGTACCAGGTTCCTGGATTAAAAGGCTCCATGGTGTCCTGAAGACAGCAATTTTCCCCAAGCCGGTCTCTAGTTTTAATGCAATCCCTGTCAAAATTCCAGGAGGCATTTTTAGAAATGGATGAGCTGACGATGAGATTTCCATGAGAACAAAGGATCTAGAATAGTCAAATAAATTTTAAGATAACCAAGTTGGAGGATTTGCACTAATTTCAAGACTTACTATAAAGCTACAGTCATCAAGACAGGGGGGTGGTGGCCTAAGGAAAAATGCAGGAGAGACCCACAGACACTCCGCCTCATCTACATTCAGTCGGTGTTCAGCAGAGGTGCACGAGAAATTCAGCGGGGAAAAAGTCTTTTGACAAATGGTTTAGAAAAAGAAGACTTTTTAGGGCTCTGTATCTGGCTGCAGCCACTGCAGCTCCTGGGAGGAGGGGCAAGATGGCTGAGCGATTCACACAGAGGCTGTAAAGTTTGGGGAGCTTGGTTCGTACCCGACTGCGCTGTGCACTCACTGGGTTACGGTGCTTAACCTCTCTCTGGCGCAGTCTCCTTGTCGGTAACGTGGGCTTAGTAACGCTGTGCACCTCTTGGGTTGCGAGGGTGAAATGAGGTGACTCATACAGATAGACGAATCAGAACCACGCTTCACCTGCTGTGTGTGGGGGGGGGCGGGGCTCAGTAAGAGTGAGCCGAATGTTTGCTGCTCCTTGGAGGAGGTGGCAGCCGTGACAAACCACCAGAGCCACCTCACTGAGTCCACTCTACCTCTCCACCTCCCAGGAACCACCCTGCAGCGTGGGGGTATCTCAGCCCACGTTCTCTCTCCTTAGTGGCTCAGCCAGGGCAGCGCTGGGCGCATAGTAGGTGCTCGTTGCACACCTGTCGGCTGCATGAACCTGGGGCAGTGCGGGCAGAGTCAGCCCTTTCCCTGCTCTTCACAAACCACCAGATGGGAATGGTGACGCGAACTCCCCCTCTGTGGGTCTCCAGAGACCGCCTTAGGAGCAAAAAGGAGCAGAGGCTGGCTGCCCTTTGACCTGCCCGACCCTTCTGGCTGTGTGCTGGGAGGCCGCCGCCTGGTGAATAATTCACCTGCTGCAGCCGGCAGCTTCTCCGAACGCCGCGTTGGCAAAAAGCAAACAGCTGTGGAACCGTTTCTGATTTTTACAGGGCATAAAATCAGGGTCTTGGCTGCTTATGTTTCCATCCTAGTCATCTCAGAGGCAATTAGCCGTTGGGTGCTTTGGCTTGCAAGCTTCCCTGCCTACTCACTTGTTAGAGGCACTCGTCCCTGACCAAATAAGCCCGTCAAAAGATTTATGTCAACACGATATTAAAGCGCAATTTTAACAATCCTTGTAAATGACAGCAGCATCTATCCGTAAGTAGCCCTGCAAGTTAAGCCCCCCCTTGGGGACAGTAACCTGCTTCATTAAAACAGCTGTAATGAAGAGACTCTATAAATCCGCGTCTTTTATACCAAAGCTCACAATCTAAACTCCTTCTAATGCCCAACTGGACGCAGACGAGCAGCTCGGACGGGAGGCGAGAATCTGAAAGACATCACCCCGAAGGGCCAAAGAAGCCGGTTTGAAGTATTTCAAGTAAAGCCAGGCCAGGCCACCAGAACGTGTTCCTTCCAACATCCATCCGGGGACCTGGGGAGAAAAACAGACCCGATTTCTTTCCAAGACCAAACCCTCCCCTCCACGCCGGGCTGCCCTGTTTGAGGCCCTTATCTGTCACATGGTGCTCCAGTGTTACTGAAGTCCAGGGGGTGAGGCCACCCTGACACCTCTCTGTGACTCCAGTGGGGTAGGGACGTGGACTTCCCAGACCGATGAGGAGACTTAACCCCAGAATCCAAACACCAGGCTTGCCAGGAGCTTGGCCTTTCCCCAGAGTCACCCATGAGCGCGCCCCCTCACAACTGTTCTGGACCACCCCAGGGCACCACCCCCTGTACGTCATTTAATATTCTTCTTTGAATGGACTCACTGTGAAAAATGAAACCCCAAGTATGCATTCGGGGCTGTGAAATCACGGAGTTCTCCTGTCCCCGCTTTCTGTTTCTTTCCTCATCTGCATGAAAATGAACACATACCGCCCAAGGCTGTCTTGCCCTGAACGCCGACCTCGTCTCATCTGGGAAAATAAACACGCACCTCAAATAACTAAATAACATTTACGGACACGGCAGGTGCAATGACCTACTGTGCTCAAGCGCCACCAAGGCCGCCTACTTTGGGCAATGCTTAATTAACTCAGTCTTCTAAAAGATTGGGTCCAAACAGCCACCGCTCATTGGGACGTGACATGTGCTAGGTACTTGGATAGTTAAGACATGACTTGACAGTCCAGAAACTTCTGTCCAAGACACCTGCCTCACCTGGGTAGCAGATACACACGCCACCCCCCTCTAGACCAGTTCCTGGACTTTGGTAACACCGGAGCAGATAATTTAATGGTGTCTTTCAATTCCTCTAACAGACCCAGCTTCCACCTGGCCAGATGCCTCGTGGGCACTGGGGAAGGCCCTGCCCAGCACCTCACACGCATAAGAGCTGCTCATAGTGTGATGCTGGGGCCGGGGGAGCATGTACCCGAGTCCTAAGCAGGGTTGGAGTGTGCAAAGCTAGGGACGGGGTTTTCATAGGACGAAGGTCCGAGTCAGAAGCCAGGGCCTCGGGGTGGTGTGGCCTTGTGTTTCAAAGTCGTATGGAGAGAGTATGACAGAGGTATCAGGATGGAGTTGTCTCTGAGTAGAGAGTTCTCAGCTTCTGAGGAGGGGATGTCAAAGAACAGGCCACAATGGCCATTGGACCGGAGGGGACAGCACTAGTGTCCATCCAGCCAAACTCAGTGTACTGGAAGCTGTTCTCAGGATGCAGACCAATGCAGACCATTGGAGAGGAAAATCATCCCCAAGTCAAGGAGTATGAACTCTGTATAGCGGTGGGCACTCTCTGTATGTATTTGTCTGTGCAAATACACAGACTGGGTCTTTAAGCTCAATGAGTGCGAGCCACGTTCTGGGGGAGACAGACACACAGAGCCACAGACACACAGAGGCACACGGTCATCCTCCAAGCCAGAACTTTTAGAGTTAATTCGTCTCTCAAACAGTAAATTTGAACACTTAACATGTTATTAGGGTTTCAGGAGAACTCAGAGATTCCAAAAAAGAAAAAGAAAAACAAAGTGAAATAGCAGGTCTATGCAGAGCCTAACCCTCCCAGCCAGCCCCCAGCTGCAGGTGCACATGAACTTGGCCCGAGAGAGGCAGGTCCTTTCTGTGTGTCTGTCCGAGGTGCCCCCAGCAAGGCCCGCCACTGCTGCCCTGCCAGCTGCTTCCTGGGATCCTCAGTGATACACCCGGGCAGGGTGCTGTGGTGAGCTTTCTCCTTCATGACCAAAAAGGAAAAGCAGCAGGGCCGGGGGTCTTCCAGTCTGTCCTCCCCGCCCCCTTTCTGTGTTTAATGAATGGTTTTAATTTAATTAAAGCCCTTCAGCGGTTCTCTAATGGCAGGTGGAGATGCAGCAAGAAATCCCCTGCACTATTAATTACAGGATGAACAAACCCGGGGGGAGGCACCGGGTGTCCTCCAGGGAAAGCCCGTCCCACCTGCTTCTTGGTCCCCCCAGAGAACCTGCTCCAGAGCAGCCTCCTGTCTCTGTCCCAGAGGAGGAGGACTGCTCTGTGGGACAGAAGCAGGGGACAGACAGAGGGGCATGAGAGAGAGCGTCCTGACAGCAACAGATGTGCAAATGCCCGATTCAAATGTAAGCTGAATCTTATGAACACACCTGTTCAGAGAAGTAAAGGGTCTTGTCCAAGGTCACAAGACTAGCAGGTGGGTTTGCACCCAGGTGAAACTCTGTCTGGCTTTGGGACACCAACCCTTTCACTGAAGCTGTGATTTTTCCTCCCTGGGGCCACAGAGTCTGTGGAGGCTCCTCAGGGGCCTGGGGGCAGGGTCTCATTTTTAACTGCGTCTTATGGGGAGTGCTGGATGAGGTTTCCATGAAAGGAGTGTGTAAGTGTGCTTGTGTGTGTGGAAAGGGGAGTGGGGAGGAGGGTTGCCAGATTAAATATGGGAATTCCAGTTCAATTGGAAGTTCAGATAAACAAGTAATTTTTGAGTACAACTGTGTCCCATGTGTTTGGTTCTTCCTGATACTGAGAAATTATTCTTTGTTGATCTGAGATACAATGTTTTTCTGCAGCTGGCCAAGCTGGCCACAGTTTCCGGCTGCACCCCAGTCTCCCCATGAAGGACACACGGGAATGGAGGCAGGGCGGAGAGAGGCACAGCTGAGGCGGTGTAGGGGCTGGGCTGGCCTGAGTGGGTGTCATGTTATTATGTCCCACAGTTGCTGTTCAAAGACCAAACATGGTGTTAGGGAGGGTGGGGCAGATCTCACTTGTAAGTGCCTGTGTGTGTGCACCTGTGTGTGTGCAGGCATTGTGAGTATTTCCCACGGGCAGGTGCTGTGGGTTACATTGCTGGTGAAGATTGAACTCACTAGTCACCAGTTCAGACGCGCACCAGGCTGCAGGGTCCACAAAGCACCTTCTGGCCATGTTTCTTTCCCACAATTCACAGTGAACTCCATGGACCTTTGGGTCCCAGCCTTGGCCTGAGTTTTCCAGGCTGTGTCCAGGCAGGTGGGGTCTTCTGGCCCCATGTGGGAGTTCAGTGACTACCTGGGGGATGAGAGGGGCTGCGGGCACTCGGATGTCCCCCAGCCTGGGAAGTTGCTCCATCAAGACTGAGCCAGGCCAGGCAGGGGCAGGGGGGCCTCAGCAGAATTCTCGGGACCCATGAGGGGCCTCCTGATTCTCTAGCCCCTGTCCATCTCTGACCACACCATCTGGAACAGCATTTCTCCTCTCCTGTCCCTTGTCACCTTGATGACCTCTCTCCCTGGGAAAGCTACCTTTGTTACTGCTACGTCCTTCTCGGAGGCACTCCGCGGAGAGTGCCGGACTCACACCCAGACTCCAGGAGCTGCTGTTGCTGTGCTCGTCTCTCTATCAAGAGGCTGCAGTGCAATCTGAGCTGCTTTTGCTGAGCACTCCCTGGCTGCTTTGGGTTGGAGCCTGGAGCAGATGCGATTATATCAGGGCTGTCAGAGTCAAGCTTCTAGTGTCTCTGAGGAACCGAGGTGTGAAGGGGAAATGTTGAAAGTAGGGAAAACACGGCCTGCGATGTTCTTGGGGGGCTCTGGGGCACAAAGGCACAGAACTAGAACCCAGGTGGCTTTAAAGGCTCAGGAAACTGGGCTATAAACTTGACTCTGGACACACAGAAGAGGCTGCGGGTTCTCCCTTGGGAACTTGGGATCAAAGCCCTTAGCTCCGCAGAGGAGACAGTTGTGTGTGCATTTTATAACAAAACTCCAGTGTCATCCACGTAAGACATCCCCTTGGTGAATTCTGCCCAAGTTTATAGTTAAACCCAAGCCCATCTCCTTGGCAGAAATGCAATTACATTCGAGAAATACTGTTTATCTGCCCTGAGATATTATGATGATGAAAAACAGCAGCATAAACTCCCATTAAGTCAGAAGAAAGTTAATTGTGCTCCACGCTGCCTCCCCGGCTGGCGTGCTGGCATAGATGTGATTTAGTTCGGCAGAGCAGGGCTCAGCTTTGCAGCACGGTCCCCGTTTTCTCCCTTAATTACAAATAATGGCATAGTGTAATTTATACTAAAGCCCGATGCCTAAAAGTGCATGTTCAGGAATAAAGGGTCAGATGGGTGGTTGGGGAACGTAAACAGGTGTAATTGCAGTCTCCTGGGGGCTGCCTGCTTGTAGCCTTGGAAACCAGGAGATTGAATCACACTCTCGGTGGTGGAAGTCAGTCGGCAGCCTCTGACTGTCCCAAAACACAGGAACAGTGGCAATTTGTCCAGTTGTTTAAACCATTCACCAACAATTCTCTCTGGAGAAGAGGGCAAGAAAGATCAAACCTGTGACTTTGCTGAGCAATGAAACACACAAGCAACACTGGTGCATGTGTCGTTGAGAATTAAAATGAGAAAGGTGCACTGGCTGCTTGTGGCACAGTGGATTGAGCGCTGGCCTGAGAACCAAAGAGTCACTGGTTCGATTCCCAGCCAGGGCACATGCCTGGGTTGCAGGCCAGGTCCCCAGTAGGGGGAGAGTGAGAGGCAACCACACATTGATGTTTTTCTCCCTCTTTCTCCCTTCCTTTACCTATCTCTAAAAATAAATAAATAAGATCTTTAAAAAACCCGAGAAAGGTGGCAATAGCTGAAGGGTGGGACTTCTTCACAGAAGGGGGTGTCTGCAGCCATATTGGTATCTAGGGTTGTTGCCGAGGTGTCTCTCCCACCAGCGAGGACAAGTCGGTGCAGGATCCGTGGTCAGAGGTGTGGGCCCAGACTCTGGGCCCGGGAGTGTCCATCCTACCCTGCCTGACTCTGCTCTCCTGTGGCATGCAGCTCCCGATAGGGCCCTGTGACCACGTGCGGTGAAGGTTAAGTGAGGCGATGCAGGGAGCATGCAGGACCCAGCCCCGGAGTGTGGCGAGGCCCATGAGAGCGTCAGCCCACTGCCACCAGCAGTTCCCAGTGGTCACAAGTGAATCAGGTCAGGAGGCTGCCCTGGAGCCGGGACTTTGGGTTTGAGAAGAGAGGTTTCTGCAGGAACGCCTTGAGAGGTAGCTCCTGAGAGACAGCCTGCAAAGGCTGATTATCCTTCCACAGGTGTGGAGGGGGCTGCGGGGAGGGGGGCCGTTGTCCCTGGGCTACGCCTGCCCTGCCCACTGCCCTCAGGTGTCCCGACGGACCTGCCAGAGCTCTGGGCTTGGGGGCCACTGCTTCTTCTCCTTCTGCTGCTTCTTAGTTGAAAAAAGAAAACCATATCCCTAAGCTCTCATGGCTACAGATCCCCTGACACTCAACTGTGGGCTAATCTTTGGACAAAAGCACTGATGTTTTCTAAGTTTTTCTCCTCTGAGTATCTCTGTGATCTCAGACCCAGAGGAAACACGGGTTCTTGCTCAACGTGGAAAATGCGTCCTTTGCTCATTCTTAACTCTCCCCTCCTTTCTCCCTTTTCTGGCAGAGTGTCTGGATTTGTGTTTCTTTCTCTTCCAGGGGTGGCAGTGGCCTATGTCCCTGCAGGCTACCGAGCAGGCTGTAACATGAGGTGATGCTGTTGTGTTTGTCTGTGATAGCAGAGGCACACTGTCCACCCCCAGACTTGGGCCACTGTGGCTCATCATTTGCCCCATCAGTGTCGCCGAGTCCCTACCTACTGGGTGCTGGGGGTGCAGTGTGACCAGCAGTGCTGGTGTCCCTGTCCTCTCAGAACTTACGTGTGAGTGGCAGGGAGGGACAGTAAACATGCAGACGGAATAAACCCAGGGCAATGTCAGACCAGGACAAGTCTTAGGAAGGGAAGAAGTGGGGGGGGGTGTGACACAGGGGAGGGGGTGGCTGGCTTTGGACTGGGGAGTTGGGAGGCCTTTTGAAGAGCAGCCACTTGATCTGTCTTGTCTGATGAGGGGGAAGGCAAGGGGGCCTATTTAGGGAGGTAGCCCCTGGTGGGGGCATCTGAAGGGGGAAAACTCGGGGGCTAGGACACAGCAGTGATGGACAGGGTGGCAGGCTGAGCGGCGTGTGGGCACAGACGGGATCTGCGGGGGCAGGGCCTGACCTGTTGGTCCCAGGAGGGGAGCGCTGGAAGGGTTAGGTAGAGAGGTGCTGCAGTCTGACTCAAGAGTCACAAGGGGCCCTCTCACTGCGCCCGTGTTGGGGAGGGGCACTCATGAGTGGGAGGGGAGACAGGACTGCCAGTGCAAGGCCGGGGCAGCCCCTAGGGCTGCTGATGCTGGGAGGTGAAAGAGAAGGCACGCGCCCTCCAGACGGGAGGGTGCCTCCCTTCTCGGGACTATGGGCTGGCCCCTGCCGTGGGCTCAGGGACACCTGAGGCCGTTGCTGGTGATGACGATGCAGGGGACCTTGGAGCACCCTTCTCCGCCTGTGCTTCTGCAGGGAAAGGTCTGACTCAGGAGACCCCACTGGGTGAACTGCTTGTCCGAGGTCGCACACCTAGCAAGCCGTGGCCTGGGACTTGAACCCGGAGGCTCTGCTCTGGGGAAGCCGGTGTCCTGATGCCTGTTCGGGTAACCACTCACGAATACTTTCACTCTGCAACCTTCTGAGGTGACATTGCTCGGCATTCTAACACCTGGTGTCTAGAAAGGCAAAATGGGGAAACACTTCACGCAGGTGTTCCTTCCTTTCTGCATTCCATCCTTCCCTCTGCCAGCTGGTACCGTCTGCTCCAGGCTCTGACCCACCGGCCCGCTGAGAACAGGCAGTAATATCTGAGTTCCCAGTAGCCCATGGGGCAGGGGCTGGGATCGGCAGGTGGGGGCTGGGCCTCCACCCCCAGGTGAGAAGGAGCAGGTCCTGCGTACTTATGATGGACAGAGATGGACTGTGCTCAAGTTCATGTTACATGTGAGGCCCACCTGCAGCAGGAAAACAAGGGGCTTTGAGCCCTAATTCCTGGATTGAGAGATTCCCTTCTCTCATAACACCAGAGATGATGGCAAAGACGGCCCTTCCGGGGGCCCAGACAGTGAGTAGCTGAACAAGAGGCAGACACTCTGTGCGGTGGAGACCGGCCTGCCCCCAGCTGGGTGGAGCAGCCCGCTGAGGCCCGTCCCTGACCCCTCCCCAGAGCTGCATGCCAGTGACCTGAGGGGCTTGGCATGGGGTCAACAACCCCCAGGTAAGAAAGGGGGAAACACACTGTCCAGGGAGCAGCTGGTAAACATTCCTGCCAGGTGAGCTCTGCCCCTTGGTGCTCTTTGCAGGGCAGAATCCCACCCTTTGAACGTGGCGGCTGCGCTGTGGTGCCTGTACGCAAGTCCACGCAGCGTGACAGGCTGCCGACCAACCGCACAGAGTCTGTCAGCGCCTCTGGAGACTGAGCTGGCAGGAGAGAGAGCTGGGTCCTCCTCGAGATTCCAAAGATTTGTAACCGTGGGGCCTCCTCCCACCCCTGAAAGTCCCTGTGCAGACGGACCCGGCTCCCCAGCGTCTGGGAGTCTGTCCTCTCCTCCTCCCACCAGCGTTAAAACTGGCAGCATTTCCCCAAACTCAGTCACACCTGCAGAGAGGGGGCGAGCACAACGCAGCCTATTTTTAGTGGGTGACAGACTGCTGTGGGGGCCATTGTAATTAGCATCTCTCACAGGGCGGAGTTTCCGAGCCTGGAGCTGGAAGGGACTGTCCTGGGGGTCCCCTCTCCTCAGCATCTGCCTGGTGTCTGGTGTGGGAAGGAGCCAGCTGCCCCAGGAAAGACCCTGCACTCCCTGGGAGTCCCGGGAGGGGGCGCAGTTCTTAGAGGCGTTGTTCCCCACTGACTGCCCCCTCCTGGCCTGGGGCGGGGGCAGCATGTCTCACTCGCACCTGTCGTCTCCACAGCACATTCCTTCGGGCCACAAATAACTCTGGGTTGAAAGGACCACAGGATCTCACTGTGACCCAGATGCGGGCAGGGAGACATGCTCGAATCCCACACCGATGGGACAACGTACAGAGTCCTCCCCACGCTTCCTGCGATCCGCAGAGCTGGCGTTTCTCTTGCTCCTCTCGCTCCCGTTTCCAGCCTCCGACAAGCCCCTATTCTCCGCTCTTCATCTCGTGGGTGCTCTCTCCTCACCCCTGCACAGCATGGGCCCTTCCTCCTTGTCCCCTACTCCCCTAAATTCCTTGTCTCAGTGGCAGCTGCAATGGGCCCCTTTTACCGGTGACTCTGGAACAGCACAGGGGAGTGGTGATGTTGGTGGTTTTACCCACCCGCCATCCCTCAGCCATTCCAGGCAAATCCAGCGTCAGGTGTTGCTTAGCAACCCCTTTCCCTTCTACCTCCTCCCTGCAGGTCTCACTTCCATATGCTCTCTCATGCTGGAAGTGCTATATTTTTGTGGTCTTTTTTCAATTTGGGGCCCACATTTTCCAAGCCCAGGTGGCTTCTCAGTATGATGTCCCGGCACTGTGAACATTTCTCTCCCTAACAACCTCGACTGCAGCGGGCAAACCTTCTGTGTCCTCTCTACCCGCACTCATAATAATGACCATGGCCGAGTCCCGGCTGTCTGCTCTAAACCAGGCCTTGAACCTGTGCCTTTCCCACATTATCTCATTACTCTGCACAAGGGCCCCACGAGGTGGGGCCTGGTCTCCCATTTTATAGACAGGGAAGCTGAGAAGGGGTCAGGAGAAGGGACTTGATGGTCAGTGAGGGAGCTGGGGTTCACCTGGTAGGGTCTCAGCCTGGGGTCCACACTCCTAACCATGGCTCACTGTTCACCAGTTTAAATCATTCTCAGGCCACTGTTTCCCACAGCCGCACACCACCAGGGCGGTCCTTTGCTCCAGGGATGGATGAATGTTTGAAGGGCCAGAGGGTAACCCCTCCAGGCTTTGTGGAACGAGGTTGCTGTTGCAGCTTTCCCCCACTGCTGCTGCAGCTGCTGCGCTGTGACAAGGGCTCAGCCAGAGATGGCCTGTGGACACATCAGCTTGTCAGCGCCAATGGGGAAACTCTAGAGCTGGAAAATTTTACTTTTAGGTAATAGTGAATGAGCTTAGTAATGAGTGCATATGAAAAGCGATTGTTTCGGGGACTTGAAGATATGCCCCTCCCCTGACTCCAGGAGACCACAAGCAATGGCCTTTGTGTCCCAAGGAGGACTGCACGCAAGCAAGGTGTCTGAGCCACTGTGTCCCAGGGAGAGGCATCCTGCACCCAGGACACAGGACACAGATAAAGAACCACCAGTCGACAGATGAAAGGATGCTGGGGAATGGCCAGACTGCAGCTGCTGCCTGATTAACCTTTTCCCCGAGTTCCAGACTCTTTACCTACACTTATTCCCCCTTGTAAAAAAGGCCGGCTTGAAATGAAATGTAAGACAACCATCTTTTCAGGGTGCAACCTGCCGCCATCTTCTCAGATCGCCGGCCCTCTGAACAAAGCTCATGTAAAGGTTCCATCCCTGTCTCTGCTTATTGCTTCTGATGGTGACAGGCAACACGAATATCAACCTTTCTGGTTTCAACGCACCCGTCGGTCGGCCTTAGGTCTGGCTTAGGTGTGCTTGCTACTGATGCACTCAGTATTTGCCTTTAAATAACCCCATTTTTGTTTTCACCAAGAAACTTTTCTTTGAAAGGAAAACTGTGTCAGCAGAGTAAATGGGAAAGCGGCATGTTTGGCTACAAAAGGACGGTAACCATGGCAACAGAAACAGTAAACCTGCCCAGAGGTGCTGCCTTCTGCTGAGCCCGGGCCTGTTCCTTTCCTGTTCCTAAGGATGATTAGCCAGGCTTAGAGAGGTGCTAACGGCATGTTAGCGCCAAATCAAGATGCTACCTTTGAGGTCAGTGGAAAGAGTGGGTAGGAGTCAGATTCCTGCGTGCCACACCTTTTGTCCTGTGAAATGATCGCCTGCATTCTGGCATCTGAAGCTCTGAAGTGGAAGGAGCCAGCGGGGGTGTGGCAGAGCAAGACACTCTTGTTGGAGCAGAGACTTGGGGGGCCCTGGGCGGGCAGTGGGGGGATGCAGGACTCCCGGAGAGAAGGCGGTGGAGGTGGCCTCCCTGTGGCCCCCTGAGGGCTCTGGGGCCCCGAGGCCCGACCGGAACCAGAACCGTAAGACGGGTATCAGCTGCGGCTCCAGGGCAGGCTGAAGGTGGCTCTTCAAGCTTCGCCGTGTCATAGAAAGTCTGCGACGACCCCGGCAGACGAATGACCGCATTTTCCTTCATCACGGTTCCGTTTCCTCTTTGCTTCACTTCTTTATCTTCCCGCTCGTTGTCTCTCTGTCTCTGTCTGTTGACACACAGCGGCGTTTTGCTCTGTTAAAAAGACAACACATTTCAGTTACTTTCACTTCTGGGAGCCACTCCACCATCCTCCCCACTGCGAACAGCCAAGTGAAGAACTGTTTTAAAGTTCTGCAAAGTCAGTGCCCCTCTCATGCAATTACTCAACACGGACTCTTGGAAGCCATGGTGACTTAGTTTAACAATATCTCACTTCTTATATCCTTGCAAAAATGCTTCCTGCATCTCCCAGGACAAGGAATCTCCCCCTGCCTGGCCCCCCAACACAGGGAATCTTAAATCGGTTGCCAGGTTTAGGTTTCCTATCATTGGCCCGTGTGCCGAGACCTCGCCCCCACTCTGACCCCACGCTGGACTGTGCCCAGAGCTGCCTGCATGCCCTGCCTCATCTCCCCATTCTGTCTGCACTTCTTTGCTCCCGGACATTCCCTGCATTTTCTGCTCCTGTTAGAAGTCTTATTTTAGCTGGTCTTGCATTTTTAAAGTGAAATGAGATGATAATCACGATGTCCTTACCGAAAGCTGTTACTCGAAGCTTTCTGTGGGGTTCGGGGTCCAGGAAGGCTTGTGGACCCCGTGTGGTTAGGGTTCTGCACGTGTAGTCTTTCAGTCACCAGAAGGGGATGTTGTCACCTTAGAATGGGCACTCAGTTAAGTGTGACGGAGGTGAGACTTACCAGTCCCCTCCAGGCTGGTCAATAAAACAAGAGGGAGGAGTTTTGATCCTTTCACATCAAGCTGGAAGAGACTCTACGTGAAAAATCATATGTGATTAAGTCATGGGAATGTTACCTTTGCAAATCCCCACGGGCTCTTTCTTAGACTGACACATTTCCATCTCATTTCCTTAAGTCTTTGGTTCGCCTGGATCCATGTCTGCAGAAAAGTTAATCGGCAACGGCGTTGGGATGGGGCAAGGTGACCTTGGGATCGAGCTCTGGAGAGCTCCCCCTTCAGGCAGGGGCAAAGGCTGGGTGAGAAGTCAGAAGCTGTCTTGAAAGGCTGGCGGTGGGGTGGGGGCAGGGAGCATGGGACGCTTCTAGATTCCTGAGGAAGGTGGTAAGTGCTCGGTCACAGGCTCTGTGTATTTGGTGCAAGGGCTGCTCCCTAAGGGACAGGAGGCAAGGGAGAGCTGGATGTCATTCCTTCACCCAGAAAGCCTCTCTTGAGCCCCTCCTGTGAGCCAAGCATTGGCTGCACCGGGGATGAAAAGAGAGCACATCACTGGCCTCAGGGGGCTTGCACTGCAGTGAGGGTAATTGGCTCATGAATCGTTTCTGCATTTCGTCGAAGCAGAAATGCACGATTTCCTTTCCCACGTTCACATGTAAAACCGGAATGCCTCTCATTAGTGATGGCGCGTGACTGCTATGAGTTTATTGCCAGTGTTTTTCCTTTCTTAGCGGTAGGTAAGATGATGGTGGGTCTTCTAACTGGTGGCATCCGAGAGTCAATGACGTCTCCAGTGTTTCAGGTGTAATAACTGCAGGGAAGAGAAAAAATGGCCAAGTGTATCAGCCAGGGAGCAAACGGTAGGAAACAAACACCCCACTCACAGAGGAGGGGTGGGTGTTTAATGAAGACATGGTTAGCAGAGGGGACAGGGACAGGGGGACCAGTGAGGATAGCGCTGTGGCCGGGAACAAGCAAACAGGCAAGAGAGGGGGGCATTCTAGAAAAAAGCAGAAATCTCAGAAGAGGGGACGCCTGACAGGAGCCATGGAGCTCAGGTGACAGGACCTCTGTTAGGAAGTTGACACCTCGACTTAACTGCTTCCTTGCCCTTTGACCTTCAGCCGGTTCTTCCTGTTAGCCACGTTCCTGGTGGAAGCCAGAGTCCAGGGAGCCTGGTGAGGCAGTCCTGCGGATACACAGAGGTCTGATCAGGTCCTGGGAGTGGGGGCAGGAGTAGGAAGGGGCTGTAGGAGGTGGTTGCCAAGGCAATGGTGAACAGTCTAGGATGGGATTGACTGAGAAGCCGAATGCCTCCAGAGGGCATGGAATTAAGGGCTAGAAGATTTGAAATAAAACAAGGGCTCTTGGGCTCTCTGTGGCTTTTCTTCCCGGAGGATGCCTGGGTGAGCTTGCTGTAGCAGCCTGCATGCCCCAAAGAAGGTATTTTGGATGGGAAGGAACTCCGGATGCAGCCCAGGGTCGGGCCGGCCTGGCCGAGGGTGGCAGGGTTCTTCTTCCTTGGGTGTTCCAGAGGGGATGGGCTCTGAGGCAGAAGCCTGCTGTTCTTCAAAAATTGTACAGCTTTTGTATCTTATGTTGTTTTGGTTTGTAAACTAACCCTATAGACATAAGATAATTAAACTAACAAGGGGAACTCTGGTGTTAAAGAGTTTAGCTGTAATTGATAGGTTTAAGTGATTAAAGCTATAACTAAGGAGTTAAAGAGTTTAGCCTTAATTGCGAGGCTTAAGTGATTAATGCCTGTGGAAAACTGTTATTCCAAAATTTTGAAGCTTTTTGAATACAGATTCTAACCTTTGCCTCTGGAATTTTGCCTGGAGGGCAGCAGCGCTCACTTGCTGTTCCGTAACACAACAGGTCAGCTGTCAGGGGCACAACATGGGGCTGAGAAGGGTGGACTGAGGACCTGGAGGGGCAAAGGGACAGTGACCGGCACACAGGATGGGGAGAGACCATGGGGAGGCCAGTGGCCCTGTTTTGCGTTGGGCTGAGGCCTGCGTGTGATGCAGGAGTTCCAGTGCCTTTTAAAACTGAGAACATTCTGGGGAAATTGGGGTGAGTCTCTCCGTAATAGACAGTGAAACACAGGGAGAGAGGAAAGGCCACTCTGTGCAGTCACGGCTGAGCTGAGACGTGGGTCAGTGTCCGGCAAGGGCAGGACCTGAGTGGGTGCGAGCATGGGGAGGGGACAGTCGCAAAGGAGCCCATGCACCCGGGCTGACTGAGCCGAGGGGAGTGAGGCTGGGACATAGTCAGAAGATTCCAGATCAGGTGCTTCCGAACCATGTGGGCCACGTGAGGACTTGGGCTTGTCTCAGGTGGGGCTGGAGCCATTGAGGGTTTTGAGCAGAGAGGGGACGTGAGTCGGGGAAGGAAACAGGAGCCCCGTGGCTGCTGAGTGCAATGGCCTGTAGGGGGCGAGATGGAGCAGAGGACCTGTGAGGAGGGGCAGCAGTTACCCAGGGAGAGATGATGGCGCCTGGTCCAGGGTGGAGGTGGGAGAAACGTTAGATTCAGGACATACCTTAAAAGTAAAACGAGCAAGATTTGCTGATCAATTGAAAACGATGTGAGAGGGAGAGGGGCCAGTAACAAATCCAGGGTCGTTCTGTGCGGTTCCTGTGGAGAACGATGGCGTTTATCAACGACGGGCAATGTGCAGTGAAGAGTGAACTGGCAGACACTCGAAGCTCCCGGCATCCTTTAGGGTGTTCTGACGGTGACGCACGCAGCTTAGAGCGTCACCCACCCCCGTCCGGTGTTCACCCTTCAACCGTAAACTGTCTGCGTCAGTGTCCACCATGAGTCACTGCAGTTGTCCCAGGACTGTGAGTGTGCCGGGAAAGAGCCCCAGTATCTGCCGTGAACCCCAAGACTGTGTCGGCGGGGAAACTGGATGCTAACCCGGGAAGGTGGGGTGTGCACCTCAGCGGGCTGTGTAGCCCGTCCACAGAGGGAGGGGTCAGTGTCCCACCAGCTGGGCGCAGTCAGTCCTGTTGGGGTCACGGTCAGTTCCGGGGGGAAGCAGGGTCCTGCTGGGCAGAGCTGTCTGGGTGAGCAGGCACCAGCAGCCCAGAGGAGGGAGGTCAGGAGGTCTGGTGAGAGGAGCCAACTCCTGAGCCGGCTGGGCAGGGAAAGTGGGGCTGGGGGAGGGGATCCCAGGAGCAGAAAGAGCTCCTGCAAAGGTGCTTCCAGCCAGGCCAGGAGAACCTGACCTGGACAAAGACCCAGGAAGATGTGAGAGTTCAGAGCGATTTCTATCCATTAGGCTGCAGGCAACAGACACCTAACTCAACACAAAGAGGAATTTAGGGACAGCTCTCTGGGGTGTACTCAGGCACAGGGGAGGCTGGGGATCAGGAATGGAAAGGACACTTCCAGGCCACACCAGGAGGTCTCAGCAGAAGGAATGTGGGACATCCTGGTCCAGGCACCGGCTCTGGAATCCATGACTCAACCACCGTCAGTCTTTGAACATGAAGGAGGGGGAACTCCGGAGCCGCTGCAGCCTCCTCCCCTTCCACAGGAGCAGCTGGAGGCCCAGGAGGCCACTCCACGTGCCCCGGCCACGTGGCGGAGCGAGCCTGTGTGTCCAGACCCACGGGCCCCAGAGAGAGGATTTTCCCACTACACAGTTTCCCAAACTCAGGCACCCCGCCACCCTCACGGTCATTACCATTCGCTTGTTCAGCTGGCCCTGGACCAACATGGGTCCACGTATCCACGGATCTTTTCAATAAATGCTGAGAATGTATTTTCTGTTTTTTATCATTATCTTAACATTTTCTCCAGCTTACTTCATTGTAAGAATCTAGGGTGTGATACATACAACATGCAAAATATGTGTTAACCAACTATTTGTGTTATCAGTAAGACTTCTGGTCAATGGCAGGCTATTAGTTAAGTTTGGGGGACTCAAACATTATACACAGATTTTCTTTTCTTTCTTACAGAAATTTTTACTGTGTGTTGGTGGAGTCAGTGCCCCTAACCCTCATATTGTTCAAGGGTCAAGAGTACTACCTCTAAGATCACGAAATTTTTCTTTTAAATCAATTACTTGCAATAAAAAACCCTTTTATTCAGCTTAGACAATAGTGTCAGTGAAATGATGGATTCAACGAGCTACATTTCCCTAGCACACCTCCAGCAGTCTTCACTGGTAAAGCGAACACTGCGCATCTCGCAGGGGCCCTGACCACCGCTGGGGGCGCTGCCGCAGCGTCTGGAGCCGCGCGGTGTGAGGCCGCAGCTCTTGTGCCAGGAGGGCCGCGTGCACCGGCAGTTGTCAAACTTCTCGCCAGCCCCCAGCATCGACTGCTGAAGAGAACCTTGGGCTGAGTCCCTTTTCTGGAAAGCAACGAAAAGGCAGTCGTTGGCCTTGAGACGGGAAGCATCCAGCCGTCCTCTCTCTTCCCTGGGCCATGCGGCTGATCTCGGGGCTCCTCCTTGGACCCCACGACTGGGAAGGACCCAGGTGAAGATGCGGGTGCCCAGCCCGGCGCGCGCTCCAGTGGCTGCGTGGGGAGGACACCTGAGTGAGCCGACCCTCGTGTCAAGGACAGCAGAAAGCTGCAGCCCAGGTAAGAGGGTGATGCCCGCGGTGGGCGGAGCCTCTGGGCTGCAGGGTCCCAGAGCTAAAACCTGCATCTCCTGGGCTCCTGTGGAGGGAGGAGGTGAGGTGGGGGCCCATCCTTTGCTACTAATGCCGGGACTCTGACTGACGACCGTAATTCTGGGTCATTAGGATGATAGAAAGTTCCAGAAGTGTGTCCTAGATTCCAGAAGCCTTGAACTGCATTGTCCCAGATTCCAGGAAGAGTGTTACTGAGATGGTCCCAGGGAAACGATGAAAATTAAGTTGTCTTATGACACCAGCACGGAAGTGCTGAAGTAGAGGCGGAGGGGCCGAAGGGCCTCCACTCTTCCCTGGACCTCCTTTGCGCCCCAGGGCGAGGGTGTAAGTCCCGAATTAGCAAATTTCAGGGTCAGGGACCACCTGGCCACCACAGGAGGTGGGTCAAGGTGTTGGGACTCCCTCCTCCTCCAGGAAGTCCTCCAGAGGGCAGGGTGCCCTCTGGGCAGAGCCCCCGGTTACCGGCGGGGCTGTGGCAGCAGGGAGATCTCAGGGTCCACATCGCCCAGTGTAGGAGGCTAGACTTTCTTTTTCTCACCGCCCCTTTCAAACTTGCCTCAGCGGATTCCCTTTTTAAGCCCGTGGAAAATGGATGATTTTATTATTTGTGGCACTGGGTAGTAAATCTGGGATTTCAGCTAAAGCAAGCGCTTTGCCCACGTCGTTGAGTCTTCCGCTGAGTGCTGTGCGTTCCGCGGAATCTCTCATCCACCAGGCTGAGCCTGGGGCTGGGAGAGCGGCTTGTGACCCAGGACATTCGCATCCTTCAGGTCCGCGGGGCGAGCGCTGTGCCCAGGAAGGGACAGGTCCGGGGGCCGCGGCAGCTTCAACCACGGCAAGGGAGTGATGGTGGAGGGAAATCACGGGAGAAACCCTCGTGGGGCCTCCACGCCCGGCCCCATTACCAAGAAACTCCCCCAGGGAAGGGAGGGGACAGAACTCGGAAAAGAAAGAAACACCCAGAGCTGTCTGCCAAGGGAGCCTTGAAGATTTTCATTGAAGACGAGATGTAGTTCTTGTTTGTGGACAACTCGTTTTCCTCCCAAACGGAGGGCTTTGTCCACCGGGAGAGGGTTTCAATAGCGCTGCGCTGCAATTAAGGGAGCACGTGCCTCTTCCGCGGGCGGGTGGGCTGGCTGTTCGTGCTAACATGTTGGGGAAGCAAACATGGCTTGGATCGGGTCCTGGGTCTGAAAAGGAGGAAAAACAACAAAGAATGGAAGAAAACACCTCCAAAAAGACTTGACTCCCGCGGGGATGATGTCATCTGGAAACTGTGAGCAGGACCGTGGGTCCCCCTTGGAAGGGTGAGGGGGTGGGGGTGGGGGAGGTGCAGAAAACAGAGGTCGTGCTCAGAGCCTGTAGGAACCGGATCCTAACGCCCCCTCTTAGGGAGGCCAGGCAGGCGCTGCGGGTGAGGGAAGCGGGTCGAGTGTGTTTTTCAACACAAATGCATTTTGTTTGCGTAGTACATACATGGGGATTATTTCCACAGAGAAAGAAGTACTCTCATTCCTCTTGAAACACATGGTTCTCTCTTGATGTATCTTTTGTTCTTTGGTGTTTAGTAGAGACGTGGGCAGAGAGATTTGTGTTAATGATGGAAAAAATGCCAGCAGCGGGAGAGAGAGCAAACAGTGATTGATCACTGCCGGCTCCTTGTGGAGGAAGCACGGGGCGGGGGCGTTGAGTATGCAGGTTCAACCCTGGGCTTGCTCAGTTCGCAAGTTACCTGATAGAAGGCACGTCCATTTTGCCACATCTCTGATTTTTCAGAGGAAGCCTGAAATTCCAGATCTTTAGGTGAAACCTTCTCTTTTTTTTCAGCTTTGTTGAGGTATAGTGAACAACTAAAATTGCAAGATATTTAAAGTATACACATGATGATTTGATGTACATATTCCTGGTGGAAGCTTCTCATTTTTAATGTTGAAAGTCAACTGTACAGATCGAAGAACTGTGGGCTGGTCATGACACATTTCCTGGCTAGAGGTGGCCTGTGCTCTGTCACCATCTGCGGTGGACTGTTCACCTGCACATTCGGTAGCAAAATGTGTTTCTCACTTTGGCGAATGACTCGTTTCATCTGCATACACTCAACTTTTCCACCTACAAAACCAGCTCCTTCCATTTCTGCCTTGGAATATGTTCAAAGCCTCTAAAACCTATCTTTTTCCTAAGTTTGGTTTTTGTGGGACGGCGACAACCTCGGATAGTCAGTGCAGCACACAGCTGGTGCCACTTGTCCCCTTGTTCCTCACTATTTTGCCTGGTGGTGGCTTCTTACTGCCCCCAGGGCTCTCCCTCCCAGGCCTCAGCTGCAGGAGCCTGTGGTGGGGGTGGGAGGTGGAGGCAGGGGCCTGGGAGCTGACACCCTGGGAAGCACCCTCAGCGAAGGCCAGACAGGAGCTGGTGGAACAGACCCCAGCTGCCTGCCCCTCAGCACATCCCCTCTGAGGCGTGTTTCACACCACCTCCCTCAGGACCCAGTAAGATTGCACACGAGGTCCCACCGTGATCACCTGTTCAGTGTCCCACCTGAGCGGCTCTGATAATCCTTCTCCTTTTCATCTCTCTTCCCTACTCTCCTGTCGGAGTCCCCTGGACTCTCCTCCAGGTCAGCTATCATACCAACAGCATCCAGGCTCTGGGTTGGCTTCTGGAAGACTCCAGTCTGAGGCTCTATGTAAAGCATAAAGACCTCAGCTGTGCCGGGCATGCAGCTGGCCCTCCTGAGCCATGTGCGGAATGAGTGGACAGCCACCTGTTAGGCTGTTGGGCTGGATGCTTAGAACCTTAGAGAGCCCAAATTCTGAATCAAATGATCTGCTTTGGCCATTGCAGACCTGACCCCCCATCGAGTTCTCTCTGGTTCTGAGGCTGCTGCCGCCCTATGGGGCCAAGTCAGCTGTCTCAGTGGCAGCTGAGCTGCGGGGGGGTTCAGACACGCTGCTGAAGCTCCTTGTCTGGTGGGTGCTGGGCTGACGCTTCCAGAGAGATGCCCTTTGAGGTTGCAGCCACAGGTCCTGATGGCAGCTGTGACAGTGATAGTCCCAATTACCCGGGCCATTTCATCTGATGGAACGACCCAGAGGCTGCAGATTGCTCCTGAGTGCACCTTGCTGAAGGTGGATGCTTTTGAAATCAGCCCACCTGGTTTGCCCGGGAGAAGAAAACAGCAAATAGATGTAATTTTTCTTTACCTCTCTGTTGGAGAAGTTGCAATCATCTGGAAATGATTTGGAGATTGTCCAAACACCCGAGACCCCAAGGACACGGGCTCCTGAGCATCCTCTCCATCCCTGAGGGCCACGGTTCCCTCTGCCCACAGTTGTTGCCAGCACAGGGCCTGGCATGAAGCAGAGCTCAAAGCAAGGTGTGTCTGTCCACCACCCAGGTGAGAGGTCAGATGGCAGCTGGGCCTGCTGGCCTGTTGGACGTCCCACGGGATGAGCATGACCGTTTCCAGGTAGACTGAGGCCAAACGTTGTTGCCCGGGTCTCTGCAGAGGGGCGCCCTGCCCAGGCCACCACATGGAGGGGGACTCATAATGTTTGTTCTCCGCCATCATCAGGATGTCAGGGTCGAGCCCTTGGTCAAGGGGGTGGTCGCCAGATTTCTCTGTTGTAAAGGATTCTCCTTCCCTTTGCAATTGCTGAGTAACATGTGGGGGGTGATACTGTGAGGTCCTGTGGATATCCTGTTCCCAAAAATCTTTCTCCCAGTGGTTTTGGCATCTACACCTGGATGCCAAATCCTATCATCCCTTGTGTGTGTCAGCAAGTAGTAGTCTGTGAAGACTTGTCCCCGGCCTGAATCATCATCTTTTATTAGTATCAGTATGAATTCATAGATTCTTTAAAAAATTTCGGTATGTTCATGTCTATTTCAACACCTTTTTTTTAATGCTCAAATATTTTTACAGTGTCCAGTGGGAGCCCTTTTCCCATAGCTTCTGTTTCCCCTGACCTGTCCCCATCATTGTCGGGCACTTGCTGGCTTTCTGCTACAAGACAACTGACTGGAATCCTCCAGAAGGTCCACATTCTGTGAGACAGAATAAAGGCACCCTCTGCGACTTGACAGAGGAACGAAGACTCAGGGCAACCAAGTGCATGGATGATCCTGAGATTTTAAAGAAGCACTGGTTTTGGACTGTATGTTAGATTCTGTTGCTGGGTCAGCATTAACGGTCTTGACTGTGAAGATGACACTGAGATTATGTAGGAAAAGGCCTTTTTGCTTTAGGAGAGACCCTCTGCAGTGTTCAGGGGTGAAATATCGGGATCTGGGCACCGTTGTCTCAAATGCTTTAGCCAGAAAAGGACAACTACACACACACACACACACACACACACACACACACACACTCACATTATGTCCGTGGAGAGAGATGTCCCCCCGCATGTGTCCTGGTGTTTCCAGCTGCAGAATCCAGGTGATGGCTGCATGGATGTCCCCTGTACTGTGGTGGCTTTTTCTATGGGTTGCCATGTTTAAAAATAAGAGGTTGGAAAAATAAAGACAAAGAAAAAAAAAAACTTAGAAGGGATAGGAATTAGGGTCGGAATTGTGCAGCCCGAAGAAATCATGGCCCATGGTTCCTGCTAATGCTCTCACATGGGGAACTGTAAGGTTTTACTTTTAAACTCCAAAGAATAAAATCTAGACAGACTTGAAGGCTGGTTGTTCCTTTCTTATTCTAGAGAAACTGCTAATGAGAAAAAGAGGCAGAGAGGGAGGGAAGGCAGAAATTTGTTAATCAAATATCTGAGCAGGGCACGGTGGTGAGATACTCCCTCCTATATTATTTATCTAATTCCAATGATGACCTTTAAAAGAAAAGAAAATCAAGGCTTAGAAACGTCACAAAGTGGTCCCTAGTAAAAATCCATGATCTCAGATAAAGCTCCCAGTTTTAGGAAAGAAACTTGCTTAAACCAATTAGTCGTAAGGAGAAGGGGCCAAAAGCTGCCTGCACACAGAGGTTGAAAAAAAACTCTGACCCTGGTTAATCTATTTTTCAAAACTCTGTAGCAGGAAGGCCTGTGTCCTTTGGGTTGAGACGTCAGCAGAGACACCTGGACCTCTCAGCTAAGAATGACCTTGACCCAGAGGGTGTGAGTCTAGAAAAAGGTGTAATGTTTCCCTCTGTTTCACACACAGTTGCTAGGATGCTGCCCTGGAGGGAACTTCCCCATCCATAGTTATACCCCCTGGCTTCACAGCAGGAAAGGAGGGACATGGCCTGGGGTGGAGGGTGAGCACAGGAGTGGGCAATGGGCCTGGTCAGGTTGCAGCCTCTGGACCCCTGGCCACTGCTCCGTGGGACTCAGACTCCAGGAGCAGAAACAAAGGTGCTTGCTCCTGGATTTGAAAGCCCCTAAGACTCTTATGACGCACGCAGGTATTTGCCCTCCAGGTGTTACACTACAGCGGTTCACATGTGAGCCAAATGAGGGTATTTTATTCGGGGAGAATGGCTGGGGACATAGTCCACCCTTCCCTGGCCCCTTCCTCACTCCGTGTCCCCTGCAGTTGTGGAAGGAAAGGACACTTTGCTCACTTACATGACATTTCATGAAGACACTTTCTGGTTCCGCTCCGGTAGGGAGAGAAGTGAATCAGCCCATTAGGGCAGCTCCACCGACTGCGTCCCACATCCAAGCAATTCCCTGTTTACTTCCCACACAGAGAAACTAAAGAGGCACCAAATCAACATCTCAGAAGGAAAAAAAAAAACATCTTTGATGAATGAACTAAAATGAAAGGTTTCTTGATTTAAGCATCTGAAATGATTCTCATTTCAAGGTCGAAAATCAGCAGCCCCTTCTCAAACCAAAGTTCCCATCATTCCTTCAGGAAAATATTTATTCAGGGCCTGCCACATGTCAGGTGTGATACAAAACAATCGTAAGAAAATAGGCCACGGAGGCTAGCAATCCACAGTCAACCAGACATAGCAGGTCTGAGCCCTCTGTCCACGCCTCCTGGCTCTGCAGTCTCTGAAGATCCGGGTGACAGCAGGCAGGGAAGGTGGTGGGAGCAGACTAAGCAATCAGAGCAGATTTGCTGGTGGGTCCGACTGTGTTTTCAGTGTTCCTTTCTGAGATCACGTTGTCCAGAGGGGCTGCTGTCCCCCCCTCCCCCACCCCACTGCCATAGGCAGCTCTGGACTCTCTCATCTTCTTTCTGTGTGGGCTTGGCCCACAGGGTTAGGTTGGTTTATTACGGACTGCCCCGCCCCCTTCCTTGACTGACAGGTGCGTCCAGCTAGAGTCCAGTGTCTGAGATCTTTGAAGCTCCCAGCACCTGATTGCTCCCCAGAAGTCGTTTCAGCACCCGGGACAGCTCCCGCACACAGTGAGCACTCAGCCAATACGCTTGTAAAGAAGACTGGATAGACGTCCTAGAGCAAACCAAGGGCACTCATGGTTGGTTAGTGGATGGAGCTGAGGAGCATAAATGGTCTCAGCCCAGTGGTTTCGGGGCTCATGACCCCGTTTAGTGAAGTGGGAGAGAGGAGAAAGCTAGAGTCTGGCCCTGGGAGCCACTGGGAGGGGCCCCACATTTGGTAAGAGGGCTTTCCCCCCAAAACCTCAGGGCTCTGCATGAGGTGTGGCTGCAGAAGCACGTCAGTGACCTGGAGCTTCAGGGAAGAACAGCCGTGATCTGTAGCAGTTGCAGACTTCCCTGGTGTACATTTTCCTACCTGATTCCAAGTATCGGCGAGTCAAATTTCTGAATGGCTCACAGTCAGCTGTGGGAGCTGCCTGTCCTCCACACACCACCGGGTGTGAGCAGCCGTGGGGCAGATGCAGGGCTGGGGGAATGAAGGCGAGCCTGCAGGTCTTGCCACACAGCTGACACTCTCCACGTCCCCTCGTTCCCCATCACGACCTGTTGGCACAGGTGAGAAGCCGGGCGGATGGCAGACTTCTGTTTTAAGGCCTTGATCACCTCTCGGAGCAAACCCGAGCAGACGGTCGGGAAACATTCGGGGAGAAACTCAGGTGTGGGCAGCAGGGGTTTGAGCGTCTTGCTCTGGGCACCCTGCCTGAGGCAGGGCCCCCAAGAGCAGCCTCAGGATGTGTCTGGAGTCACATGGACCATGGAGGGAGTGACGAAGGGGTCACAATGGAGGTACCTGCTTTGAGAGTGTTGGCTGCCAAGGACCAGCTGGCCAGGCAGTTCAGACTCTGCCGGGATACAGGTTCTCGTGGGGAACTGGGAGACTCGGGTGCGTCTCCGTGCAAATGACTTCGGTGCCCACAGTTTACGTCCCTGGGAAATGTTAAAATTAGTGAAATTCCTCCAGGGAGAAACCAATGCCTCTCTGTTTCATCTGTGTTTACTGTGGGTGATGAATGAACCATTTCATCAAACGCAAGTAGCTTTTGGAGTAAAAAAATGGAGGGTTAAGTAAAAACAGGCGAAGCGGTGAAATCCAGCCACAAGGACGTTTATGAATAATTAAGGGGTCGGCACGCAGCTGCATTTCAAGGGGACTCTGGTCCCCGCCTGCCGCTGTTCCCTGCGCGGCACAGGCCGGGCTACGCTTTTCAGCACAAAGCGTCTCTCAATTAAATTTTGTTTGTGAAGCGGGTGAGATGCATTTGTGTTTACTCCAGCCCCCATTGTTGCAAACTTGGTGATGTCTTCTCTGGAAAAATGCCTCTTCTCCGCTCAGAAGAGCTGGATCGTTGCTTTTCCTTCTTCCGTTGTGAGGAGGAAAGGCTGCATGTTCTTTGTTAGATAATCAATTATCCCCCTTAAGGGACCCTGAAGTTATCATCTGAAAATTGTAGCCTCTGAAAATGCTGAAATTCCCACTTTAACGTATCATCACGTGTCAGAGCGAGTTTCCCTCCCCCTCAGAGTCACAGTGCCTGTCAGTTGCCTGTGTTAATGACCTCTGGCTCCAAATGCTGTCTCTCCCTGTCACTTCTGGGGTTTCCATGTTGACAC
>PVIA01013304.1:0-32812 GCA_004024845.1 Tonatia bakeri | reverse complement strand
TTCTGGAGCATTGGCTAAAAAGTGATGTTTTCTTACTCTTGGATGTCTGAACCACTATTTGCAAGTCTGCTGGCTTAGTCTGGAGATCCTCTGCTAACCAACACGGGTGCTGATGCTCCAAGTACATATCTATAGAGCTTTAAGTCCTCAGACTACAAGAGTCTCCTGACAAATGTTGGGGTGCACTACTGTTTTTAAGAATCAGCAGCTTAAAACTTACTGGAATGTGTGGAGCAGGCACCCTCAACACAGCAGTGAATCGGAATGGCACAGGACACATAAACATGACAGCTGCCATACTGGCAGGCCCATGCCAGAATTTAGTGAGCGGGTCAGAAAGACCACACTTAATCCTTGTTTTAAGTGTATCTTTTCTCTCAATAGCCAAATTGTTCTCTAATTTTTCATCTTTGAACTATGTCCTTTTTAAAGTAAAAGAAGGTGGTACCTCCTCTGAGAGGGTAAGACCCCTAGAGGCTGACTAGTTCACTTGTGAGTTTGAGCCCAGCTTTTAGAGCTTGATGAGCATAACTGGCTGGACACTTCACGTCAGCACGGCTTGTGTTAATTATAGGATCTGTGGATCACAAGGCTGGCAACTTGCATCACAAGTTCTACAACGAAACTGCCTAATACTGATTTTGTCTCTGCTTACCATTTGCTGAATTTATATCTTGTCCCACCAAATTCATTTTTTGAAATGTTGTTACATGAAAGTTTTCATATTCCAATTAGCACCACTGTGCTGACCAACTTTTGTAGTGAGTGGCTGACTGAATGTGTTTTCTAACTAGACTGTTATAAATGTCAGTCAAGCTTTGTCATTATGTGTTAATTCTGCTCATGATACAGCACCAGTATTTTCTCCCTATGTGACATTAATATTTTAACTTTGTCAAAAGTTTTTTGCTGTGCAGACCTTTTAAATTTTATATAATGAAATCTGTCCTTTTTTGACTTGAGTTCCCTGACCTACTTAGGAAGTCCCCTCCTACCCCAAGATTTCTTTTGAATCCTCCTATAACTTTTTAGGACTTAAGATTTTAAAGTCCTTACTCCTTATATAGTTTCATTGTGAAGCAACATATATTTTTCTCAAGAAGCTCTTTAGTTTTCCTTCATTTAGATGGGTTCAAAAGTTTCCTCGGCAAGCAATTTCTTTAAGATGACTAGACTTTTCTTCCTGTAAAAACCTGAGCCAACTCTTTTTGAAAGCACTTACTTTGTTTACAGAGTATATGTTTATAAGAAAGTTGAATAACTATGCAACCACACTCTTTAAATAGAAGTTCTAATAAATCCTAACACGCTGCAGTACACTGAAGAACACAATTTTCTCCCTAAGGCCCTCTCTAATCTGCTCAGTGAAAACAGCAAACAAAAAGCCCCAGTGTTCAGTAGAAAACCGAGCTCTTCAAAGCAGGTAAAAGTCCTGTTTACTCCTTCCAGAAAGCAGAGGAGAAAGGGTTTTCAGATTGTAAATGACAGAGTTGCCCTTGTGTAGCACAGGGCAATTTGGATAAGGCTCTACTTCTTAAGGGCCTAAATTACGAGGACAGTGGGACAAAAGGACTGAAAAATGAACAAAAAGAAAAGCTTTAGCTTTGACGCAAGAGAATTACATCAGGCCTTGACAAAACGTAAGATTCTTTATAAAACCTTCCTTTGAGCAGGCTTTCACTACCTGTGACAACAATTAAGTGAACAGCAGTACAAAGCATACATGTGGTTTCGAAATGCCACAGTTGAGCCAACTGCAGTTGCCAGCGTCCGTAGTATTAGAGACGTGACCAAAAAAAGACTACAGCGAACGGAGGGTTTTATCTGCATCACAAAATACTCTCGCCGTCAAATATAGGATAACTTTGTTAAGTTCCTGCTAGACAGTGCCAGGGGCGACAAGTATTTACCTTGTCGGAGCCTCGGGCCGGGGCTTTAAAGGTGTTGAGTCATCGGGTACAATGATCATGCGACATAAAGATCATTTGATGACGGAGATCGCAGGGGGCACATGTGCCAAGGTAAACGGCTGGAAAAGACGACCGTGGTCATGACTTAGGGTAGAAGCAAGCAGGGTCGAGGCTGAGACACGGTTCCAGCCCTAAAAGAATTGCATTTTTAAGTTTGAGGCAAACTTCCAGCCTCCCATATGGTGTGTGCACTTTTCAGTAGTTTTAATAAGAAACAGTTTGAAGCGGGATCCCTTTCCCACCCCAGCCTAAGTCGACCCGCGCCTCCTTAGCCTTTTCTCCCCCTCCCCCGCAAAGAAGCTCCCCGCCATTCATCAACCGGTTCACACCGGCAGCAGCCGCCGCGCTGTGACGTCCGCCGGAGGCGGACTTCCGCCCCCGCTCTTCAGCGCTAGGCGGGGGCCCCGGGCCGTGATTGGTGGCCCGGGCTTCGCACGTTGCGCCGGCTATAAAAAGCAGGGTGTGTGACGCAAAGGCGCCTCGGTGCGCGTATTGGCTCCGTCGACTGCGGGCCGGCTGGGCTACGCTGTCTTCTCGGAGCCGTTCACTGCATGGTAGAGTCTGGTACCGCCGTCTCTGTCTGTAAAGACTTCGCCGCGCCACCACGACCACCGCCGCCCCCTGCCCTGCAGCCGCCGCCACCTCTGCCGTCTGTGTCGCCGCCGCCTCGGGACCGGCTGTATGATTAAGCCACAATCTTCAATGAGTAAACATATTCCTGTGAGTATCCGTCGTACCGCCGCCTCCCAGGCCGGGACTCCAAGACCGCCCCCCTCCCATCCCCGCCGTCGCCTTTGTTCAGTGCCTGGCGTCCGCTCCACGCCGCCCCGGCCCGCAGTTTTGGTGGACCTCTGGCGCGAGGGGGCCAGACTACCGTCCTGTTGTCGGCCGGTGGCGGCTAACTGCCGGGAAGCAGACGCTGGGGACTACGGGCTGGCGGTTGACCGCGGAGGCACCGGCGACCTCGCCTCTGTCGAGCCCGGGGCGGTGGGATTGGTGGGGCCGGGCCAGCGCGGCGGGCGGGGGCGGTAAATGCCGCCGCAGAGAGCCGGGCGGGGCGGCACAAAAGAAGCTTTGTGACTACGTCCTCCACCCTTGGCGCGTCTGGTCCGAGCCCGGCGGGCTCCGGGGCTTCCCGAGGTCCCCTTTGTTTGGCGGAAAGAGCGGCCCGCCCGGGGAGCTGGAGACGTGGCCCGGGGTGGGGCGAGGGCTGCGCGTGTCACTGCGGAGTCGGATACTGGCTGGGCGCGGCGGCGGCGTGGTCGCCACCAGAGCCGGCCGGCGTGGGGTAGGCGGGGCTGCTAACAGTCTCAGCCGGGAGCTCTTGGGGGGCTAGCGCGGTACAGGAGCCGTGTGAAGCCACCTTTGTGCTCCGCGGTCGGTACCCGCGCCTCAAACAAAATGGCCTCGGCGTCCGCGCCTGACTGAAGGCGCGGTGCGAACCCGTGATTGCGGCGTGGAGAGGGGGCGCCACGGGCGGGCCCCGTGTGCGCGGTGAGAGCCGAGCGGCGACTATCGGGGGGCTGTCCAAAAGCTGCAGCCCTGCGGGGGCTGGAGCGAGACTGTTAGGTGAGAACGCCGACTCCCTGCCCCGCCCTGCTTCCTCAGTGGCCACCTGGTAATTCGAGCTCTTCCAGATTTAACACCCCTCTTCGGGCGTTGGATAAAGGGAACAAGTTGAGTCTTGTCCTTTTCTTGGGGCAAGTCGGTCGAGAAATGGCCTTGGAAACATCCAGGGCTACTGTTCCACGGAAGCGAAGGAGTCCCTGGCTGCGCACCAGCACGCACTTTCCCTGCCAATCTTGGAATGGCCCTGGATGGCGCCTCTTAATCGGGGACTGTTCCTGAACTCTTTGGTGTAATGTGTTATTGCCTCCTGTTGGCTTATGGCAACAGTAGCCAACCAGAGCCGGAATTCTAAGGTTTGTCTTTCCGTGGAAGCCTCTTCCATTCCAAAAGTATTAAGTTGTTACTTGCGCTGTAATTAGAACTGCTGGTCGACCTGCTTGGGATCAAGATTCTGAGGCAGTTCTTCCTGTTGCTCATTTTATATGAATTTTGTTTAATGGCAGTAAGTCAGCTGAAAACCAAAAAGCTAGATCATCCTCGAGTACAGGCTTTTTTTTCCATACATGGCATTTTTCTAGATGCATTACCTAAAACATAAGTAAATGTGGGACAAATTCTCCAATGAAGTATTTACAAAGTGGTTATACAGATTGTCTCTGCAGCCTGACAAGCTAACAGACAGAAATTGTTCTTTTCCGCCGTTTATATTTTTGTGATTATATGCTACTCATAAATGAGAGGGAGAAATTCCCTGGTATTTCCAAACTGCCTGTTTTAATAGACTGGAAGAGAGGCGATAGGTGTCAGTAGTAGTCACTGTTGCTTTGGTGGAAGTCCCTCCCAGCCACTGGGTGGCTCCACTCAGTAGAAATAACCAACTGCCTAGGTGAATTATTTTTATATTGCTTTCTCTGCTTTCTGATTAAACTGCTTTCACAAGGGGTTGCTCAGCTGTAACAGAAATTTTAGCTGTTACTTATGGATACAGTGGTATGAAATACTGGCTCGTAAACTAGCTTACAGTTGCAAAAAGGTAGTACTTGGAAATCCGAATACTGAGAAGAGTCATTGTCCTTAACAGCTTTACAAATACTTGAATTTAGGGTATGTCATCAGAATGGTGCAAGAAAGCATTTATATTCAAAGGAAGTAATGTTTAGGGTGTGAGGTGAAATTATACTTGAAATTATTTCCAGGTTACTGCAGTCTATTCGCCGTAAGAGCAAAATCCTTAATGATGATTAGTCACTAGTTTTTTTAACCCAACTAGCAAGTAGGTGAAGTAACAACCTCCAAGGGCTCATTTGGAATAATAAAACTTACCTTTCAGAAGGACCTTTTGTTGTACCATTTGACAGAAAAATTAATTGGATCTGACTTGATACATCTTTCTATGATCTGCTAGATTTTCATGTGGGTTATTCAAAATTTAGCGAAACTCTAGAAACTGTAACATGGGGCTCTATATTAAGGTGTAAAGTGAAAATAGTAGCAGATCTTTAGAATTTAATTGTAAGGCTTTTAAATGCTTGCATTTAAGTATAGAAAATCAGTGGAAACATGCTGCAAAATTTTATTTTATTTGGCATTTTACCCATAAGAGTGTATATAAACTGGGACAGTGGCTGGCACTTGGTGCTCTTGTTAACCTACTATTAATAATTCTTTCTTTATTCCTAAGTACACAAAATTTTGATGAACTGCTTGGAAGACTTACATTGACATCGATGCTTTTTTAGTACAAATTCTGAAATTAACTTGTGAATATTCATTTAATGTTTTATATTGACATAAAACTGACTTAGGATCCTTAAGGGAAATGTGGGTAAAATATAAATGAATTTATTGATGGTAGTAGTTGCTCTACTTTTGAGAGCTATGAAAGAAATGCAGAGTAATTTTTACCACCCATCACTTCCTCCTTATTATACCCTTTGGGTTAGATTTGGTTCTAGGCTGGACGAGTGAGATTTTGGTTTTAAAATAAAGAATATTACTGAAACCATGAATATCATTTGTGGTTATAAGTGGGAATTTTTTTTGTTTTATAAACATAAAATACAAATTCATTAACTTTTGTGTTAAGGGTCAAAGAAGTAGCTAATAGAAGGATATGGATAAGGGATATTGACCAAATGTAACAGTATTATTCTTTAAGATTTCTCTGTATTAGATCATTAGATCAGTAATTTCAATTTGAAGTGTAATTTATTTGTGAATGCTTATTTTATGCCTACTAATTAAATTGTAATTATCCTTGTATTTTGTAGTCCTGGTAAAAGTAGAAAAGGTAGCTTGGGCCCAAATTTGGAAAAGATAGTTGTATGCTTAATATTTAAATAGCATAACCTGTTCCTTTTGAATTGGAAAACAACTTTTTCTCTTTTTCTTTTCAACAGCAGTTCTGTGGTGTTCTTGGTCACACATTTATGGAGTTTCTGAAGGGCAGTGGAGATTACTGCCAGGCACAGCACGACCTCTATGCAGACAAGTGAACTGTAGAAATTCATTACTACTCCGCCAAGAAGCCCCCATAAGAGTGGTTAACCTGGACACAGAAGTGTTGAATTGAAATCTGCAGAGCATTTTACAAGATTTCTGACCTGGATGGGGTAAACCTCAGTGCACTTCCTTTCTATTGCCTCAGTATTACTGGATTGAAGAATCGCTGCTTCTTGTTAGGAGGTTCATTTCATTTCCCATTACTTCCAACTTCATACTCAAAAGCACTGAGAATTTCGAGTGGAGTATATTGAAGTAGACTCAGTTTCTTTGCACCATTTCTGTATTCATTTTTTAAATTCTTTCATAACTCCATTGAGTGTTTTTTAACTAAATTAACATGGCTCGAATGAATCGCCCAGCTCCTGTGGAAGTCACATACAAGAACATGAGATTTCTTATCACACACAATCCAACCAATGCGACCTTAAACAAATTTATAGAGGTAAGTTTTGATACTTTTTAGTTTTCTTAAACTGATTACAGTTTAATAGTAGGGCTTTTTATGTAACAAGATATTTTGGAAAATTATGAGATGTACGCCTACAGTTATAATTTCCAAAATGGAATGTTAGTGTCTTCCTTAGGTTTTTTTTTTTGTTTGTTTGTTTTTTGTTTTTTGTTTTTTTTTTGTTTAAATGAATGTTCTTCCTTAGGTTTTAAAGGTAAGTTATTTTATACATTTCAGCAAGGACATGTATTTGACTTAGTTTAGGTTTTAAGTTAACATCTTGTTCTTGTCTCAAAAGTTTGCTTAATTTAAATTTGGACAAAAATTTGTATAAGGACAGTGTAACAGCATGGGTCTTACGTGAAATTTATAGGCCTAAGGCTGCCATTTACTTGGCTTGTTCACATATCAGCTTACCAAACTGGATAATATCATAAGCCACAGTTGATGTCCTGGACACCATTTGATGCCTACAATCGAATTTTCAGTTACTATTCTACTTCTCCCTGGTGGTTGCCAGATAGCCAAAACTGTCTCACTGCCTACCTGTTTTGACTATAAGGAAGGAATGTAATGCTGAAAAATTTATTTGGATGCATACGTACTTCAGTTTATATATGTGCATAGATGCTCAGAAACAACAGTTAGGCCTTCTAGATCACAGAAATACTTGTGATAACAATCTATGTATTTTTTAAAAGACAAGAGTTAAGATTTTAGTGATAATGCATTGTAAATATTGAAGCCTATAGTCAGTGCGGGGTTTTAGTGTACTTTTTAAGGCTCTAAATTACATAACTGCACTGCAGATGAGCAAAGTTTGAGCACTGAAGTCATGAGTGATTCCTTTGTTTCTGTTTACCTTTATCTCTGAGTTTCTTCTAATCCTGTTTTGTTAGTTCCCCAACTATCCAATGTGTTGCTGTGGCTATAAATGACTTAAGTCTATGAAATGAAAGGCCATGGGAATTTTATATTCCTTTTTCCTTTTATGCTATTCTGGTTGTGACTTAAAACAAGATTTCACTTCCCTGTCAAATAGTTAATGATTTTTTTAACTGTCAATGCCTATGGGAGAGATGATCAAAATGATAAATGGTGACAATAGTGACATGGTATGAAGACTTTATTGAGTACTTTGTAATGTATGTTTTATGCAGGAACTTAAGAAGTACGGCGTTACCACAATAGTTAGAGTATGTGAAGCAACTTATGATACTACTCTTGTGGAGAAAGAAGGCATCCATGTTCTTGTAAGTATTTAATTTAGTAATTCCTGTGTGCTTATGATACTGTACTACATGTACTAAAAAGTATTCACATAAACCATCAACTTCAAAAAGCTTAATTTTTTAAGTTGTGTTAAAATTTTAATATCTGAATTTCAAAATAAAAGTGAAAGCTAAGCATGGATTTGTAGTAACAACATTTTTTATAAAGATCAAGCATTTATTTGTATGTCATTGGCAGTTGGGTATTATAAAACACATGTTTATGTTGGTGCATTTGAAAACATTTGAGTGTTAGTCTAGAATTATTACTGTATTTATATTAAAAATCTAAAATGTTTAAATATTCTTTTAGGATTGGCCTTTTGATGATGGTGCACCACCATCCAACCAGATTGTTGATGACTGGTTAGGTCTCGTAAAAATTAAGTTTCGTGAAGAACCTGGTTGTTGTATTGCTGTTCATTGCGTTGCAGGCCTTGGGAGGTAAGTGGATTTTTTAAATTGGTATTAGGGTGATGGGGAGGGGGAGAGACATCAATTTGTTCTTCCTTGTATGTATTTATTGGTTGATTATTGTATGTGCCCTGCTTGGGAATTGAACCCTCAACCTTGGTGCATTGGGTCAACACTCTAACCAACTGCGCTACTTGGCCAGGGCAGTGAGAAAATTTCTTAAATCCAGTTGATGGTACTGATCTCTATTTTAGTAGAAATTTGATAGTCCAGTAAAAACTCAGATATCACTTCATGAATCAATTTGCTTTGTTAGGTTACTTACTGAACTATATTTAAAAGTAGGTGATTATAACAGAATAATGTATTTCCATTGTAGCTAGGACTAACAAATGCTATAGTTAGAATTTTGAAGTAGAAGATAGTTTTCGCTGCTTAGAATTTCAGGGAAAATTTGTAATTATCAAAATGTACTATCTCCCCTAAAGATTTTCAAGATTCCCTTCCAGTAATACAAGTTTTAACTTATAAACTTCACGATAGTTAAGAGTATAGTTCATTTTTGGTTCCAGATAAAACCTGGCTTCAATAGGAAAATACTAGTACTTTAAAGTCAACATTTACTGTACATAATTACTTACGGGAAGTGTAGTGAAGAATATGTATTGAGAAATGTTTAGAATATTGCATTTTCCAGGGTTTGATATATTTTTTTAATGCTTTATCAAAATTCTTACCTTACCAGAGCTCCAGTGCTTGTTGCCCTAGCATTAATTGAAGGTGGAATGAAATATGAAGACGCAGTACAATTCATAAGACAGTAAGCATTTAATAATTTTTTTTCTTCATTGAATGTCAGTGAGTTTAATTATATTACTATGGAAGCATTTTTTTCCCCCAATAACCAATCTGACCGACCATTTTTAAGATGTTATTAAAATGGGGGGGCTTTCCTCTTTTTTGCATTCCATTTACACATGTATGTCTGTCCATATTTCTGCATTAAGACACAGTATAATAATCAAAAGATAAATTGCCACAAGAGAGATTGTAATTGCCTGTAGCACAGTGAACATTATTATGGAGGGATTATGCCTCAATTACTACATCTTTGGTTGTTTCCTTCCAGAAAGCGGCGCGGAGCTTTTAACAGCAAGCAACTCTTATATTTGGAGAAGTATCGTCCTAAAATGCGGCTGCGCTTCAAAGACTCCAATGGTCATAGAAACAACTGTTGCATTCAGTAAAATGGCTGCCTGATGCCAGTGCTTTGGAAGTGGAACTTGAGATAGGACCTAATTTGTCATACATATTAGCCAACATATAGGCTTGGTAAATAAATCTAATGAAGCTTCCGTAGTACTGAAAAGCGGTTCTACCAGGCCACAAGCTTGACAGAATTACCACCTCTATGTTTGGGTTTCGATCAACCTATTGTTACACTTAATGAAAGATTCTTACTCTTCAGCTTTAAAATGTGCTTATCATTTGTACCAATTTGACTTCTTCTGAAATCATGCAGTATTGAGTTATATCTTTAAATCTATTCCCATGCCAGAATCATATCAATATATGAGAGATTTAGAAAGATTAGGTGCCAAAATGTCCAGCACAGTGCTTGTATATTTTTAGTATCGTACAGAACTAAAATCCCAGGAACTATGAACATTCTGGACCTTATGTGTTTAATCCCTTCAGTCATTTCAAACGAAAGTAGGGCCTATATGGTTATCTGCCTGCTCACTTTATGTTTACATCTCCCACATCCGTACAAGTATACATCAGGTTTGCTCAACTTCTTGATTTTTATACCAAGTTTTAGTGATTATTTAATGTCTTTCTATAAATATCATTTTGCGCTGTTATGGAAAGCCTCCATCTTGAAAATCTACATTGTACAGAAGCACATGTCTTTAATGTCTCCAGACAAAAGCCTTACAGTTAATTTAATGTTTGCACTTGAAGTGCAACTTCTGGGAGGGCCTGAGAAAAGAATGGGAGGGGGCTATTAAGTATTTTTAGTAAAATGTTGCCTTTGTCTTGTGTGGAACATGTAGAATAATGCTCTTTAGTAAATATTTTTTTAAAGGTAAAGGTAGAGATGCTTTGTTGTAGCTGAAACAATTCTTAATCATAAAAATTCTGAAATTTGTTTTCATGCATTCTGTTTACCAACTTTTGTTTGACATGTGATTTTTTTTTTCCTTCCCACCCTCTCTTGCAAAAAAAAAAGTGGGTTTCTGCTAATGAATCGAGCAGACATCTAATATTTTATATGCCTTTTGAGCTGTGTAACTTAATATTTGGATACTTGATAATTTGTTTTATTATGTAATTGATAAAATGGTGATGTGTATTAATGTTAGTTCAACCATATATTTATACTGTCTGGGAATGTGTGGTTATAGTTCTGTGGGAGAAATAATTTGTCAGTGTTCACCAGCTTGTAAAAAGTCTAGTGCGAGAGCTTAAACATCTAAATAAATAATGAACTGCGTTTATCATCACTGACATTGTTTTGCTTAAAGTTAACTTTAGAAAACGTTAAGACTAAATTGCATATCGCTTAGTACCATTTGAAGTAAAAGTTTGTCTTTTTAACAAATTAAATATTAAATGAAGTTAGCATTCTAATAAGCTTATAGATGCAGTTTGTTAGGGTCATGAGAACTGTAAAGTGCTTTCCATTATAAACTTCGTTTTTTAAAGGTTTAGATAACTTTGAACTATTGTGTACTATACTGTACTGATGAGAAACAGTATATAGTAGGGGAAGTCTTTGATTTTCACCAATTCCACCAATTAGTAACTGGTTGGGGGCAACTTCGGAGCCTTGGCTTTTTCATTTACAAATTAATAATTACATAACTGTAGGTTTTTAAAATTATTTTCAACATAAGTATTTGGCACAAGAGGGTTTAATATGTTAAAGCTTCTTTCAAAATCTGAAACATTTGTCTTTTTGCATACATAGCTCATGTTAATCTGAAAGGGACTGAAATCAGATATCCTTGTCTGATTCTTTTTTTAAATAGCAGTTACAACCGAATAAAAGACTCGAAATTTGAGTAGAAAACAATACCTTGTGTTTTCAGTATTTTACTTCCATCTGTTCATGGCAGTTTAACATTTAATATACTCCATTCTTGAAACAGTGCAGGGCAAAAAGATAAGGGAGCAGGTATCCTTGGTTTTTTAAAATGTAGATATGTTGGACCTAAATTATTTAACCTGGCTAATTTTTTCCTGTGTGTGTGTGTTTTTTTTAATACACCCTACTCCTTTTATTTATTTTAGGAGAGAGTGGAAGGGCAAAGGGAAACATCTATGTGTGGTTGCCTCTCATGCACCCCCAACTGGGACCTGACCTGCAACCCAGGCATGTGCCCTGACTAGGACTTGAACCAGTGACCCTTTGGTTCGCAGGCCAGTGTTCAATCCACTGAGCCACACACCAGCCAGGGATAATAACCCTACTCTTGAGAAGTTAATTTTGTGTAAATTACTAAATGATGATTATCACATAGCCCATAAAAACAGCGTTTGTTTTTATTGAGAGGAGATGCCATCATTATTTAATGAAACATACTGAGTTGGAAATATTTTGCAATTTTGGATTGTCTATCAGGTTAAAATTTTATAAATTCATCTGTACAGTGATGAGATTTGCTTTCTATCCAGATACTTTCTATCTTGTAAATGTGACTAATCTTAGGAATACTCACTCTGAGAGATTTCCTTATATATAAGAAAACAGAAATAAGAGTTGAACTTGTTTAGAACATTTGGTGTTCTAAAATTTGGTTACCAGGTTTTGGACAATTTCCCTCAGTAGGATGATGTAGATAGTGCCTAGTTGACAAGGTTTGTGTATAGGAACATAATGTATAAATTACATGATTACTGAAGCAAAACAAATATGCAATCTTTTAGTTGAAAGAAAAACAAGTGTCACCGGCCACTTTGAAGTACACTACAGCCTTCATTATTCCTAACGCCCCGTTAGCCTAGGACAGTGCTTTTTTACTCACACCTCTCCAGTCTAGAAGCAACCTAGCCCAAGCATGCAATCACATCTGGTCTCCTCCCCTTCCAGCCAGAGCACTAAAAAAGGATATTGTGGTTCCCCATCTTGGGTTCAGAATCTCCATCTCTGGGGTCTTTTAAATGCAATTTAGATGCAGTTCTGTGGCAGAGAATATAAAAGATGGTCACCAATGAGCAGTACCCCAGCACCCTTTCCATAAGTAAGAATGCTTTCTAGTGAAGTTTAAAGCAGTGTGGTTTCAAAATGAACTGGAAGAACAGCAAAATTTCTTTACATTGTAAACAATGAAGTTAGTTGCTGTACATATTTATACTATGCATCGCCAGGTCCCTTAAATATGCCTCCTTATATCCAAATGAAAAAGGCTGATTTTGAAATGTCCAACACAATGTCTGCATTATGTTTGGGGTAAATAGCTTAAGCAGAATCTTGCAAGGAAAGCCAAGGAGAATATTTGCCTTCATGAATTAAGTCAGTTGTATGCATTAAGTTTTGAGTAGAAGAATTAACAGTAATTCTGTAATGTGATATATATTGCCAGACTAAACAGTTGATAAATATGCACTCCCATATAAATTGATGATAATCCTTTATTATCCCAGTTTTATACATAAGTGATGTGAGCCTCCAGTTAGATGACAAGCTGATAAGTGATAAAATTCAAGGATTTAAACCTGTGACTATCCACAGGTATGACTATGTGCGTGATCAGCTTTTATGTAATCAAAGCTTTTGTATGAGTTCTGCTTGTAACTCATACTCATTTTTCTCAATACTTCATAAATACCTATGATTTTATAAATTCATTTAGAGTGAACCTTTCTTGTATTTTTTCAGAGAAACCTTTTTTGAAGTAAATCAGGATAGGCCAACATAGATTACAAGAAAACATCCACCTGAAAAGTTAGATCTATTTCTCACTTAAGCTTCATGTCCATTACAAGGACCCATACTGATGGAACATCTACTCTGAACAGTGCTAGTTATGACCAAAAAACCCAATGGAGGTGGCAGGGGTGGAGTTTATTACATTTAAGTTCTTGACTAATCATAACATTTCTATACAAGTCATTGGAACGGGTCACAAAACCACCCAGTGTAGGGAATGCAATCCTATCATGCTGATAAGCCAGAAATACACTACATTAGTAACTTACCACGTCAGTTTTAAAAGTGGGTTTTTTTTTAAAAGAATATATCCACAGCAACATCCCTTGTAACTAAAATATCAAGCATAGAGGGACAAAGTTCCTATGCAACCACAATAGATGTCATGAAGTTTAGGTACTAAAGTGTGCTTATTAGGGATTCATAAGTTTTTGTTTAAGTATATTTAATCTTCCAATATAACTTTAGCTAGCTCTGGTAATTTGATTTCCTGCCAGACAAGAGGTGACAGTTAAAATGCAGAGTACAGAGAAGAGAAGCAAATGGGTAAGATACACTGTACTTGTCAGCCTTATACTGAGAGAGATTATAAAACTAAATTCAAAAGGCACAGCCATTTGGGACGTGTCAATGCTATGACTTAGCCTTCAGCTTAGATACCTCAGTATCCAAGATACCTCAATATCTGATACCTCAGGTCATCGATGTACTACACAGCACAGACAGTGACAGATAACGGCTAATAATTACCCTTAGTCATAAACACTACAAACCATTACATTTGGCTTTGTTTTAAGGCAAGGAATGTTATGATATGTTCAAGGGGTGTTTTTAGATATTAGAAGAATGGTGCCAAGAATAAGTTTGCCAAGCAGGCTAAACTTGAATATTATTTACTGCTATATTACTTAGAACCTTTTATGCTAATTTGAGTTTGTAATCTTTCGAAGGAGATAATATATTTAACCGTTGTGTAAATCAGCATCCTGGAAGGAAACAAATGGTACAGTCACAGTGGATAATTGAGAAATATTTAATGGAAGAAAACCAACAAGGGAGAATGCAATATTGTTACCACCTCTAGATCTAAAGATACAAGGGAGAGGGAGCAGTTAACAACTGTAGAGAACAGTTAGAGAACCAACTCACTGAAGCTGTGACCTTAGTAGAAAGACCGCCAATGAACTAGTGGCAGTCCAGCAGGAGGGAGGTAAGAATCCAAGAAATAAATACCTATTCTCATACCCCATCCCCTTTCATGTTCTACTGGTGTCTTTCCTTCTCAGCTCCCCTCTTTAGCCAAACTCAAAAGGTAGGCACAGGACAAAGGAACCTGTAGTATGTACAGATCAGCCCTTTGGAAATGAACAGAAGGGAGACTAGAGAGAAACAATGTGCTGTACAAGTGTTATTCCCTTCTTTTTCCACGGATGACTGGGACTGTAGTATACTGCAGAACACACTTTGGGAAAATTTGACATCCATTTATAAAGATAAACATACACAAAAACCCATTTTTCTAAAAGGTGACAATAGAAGAATCTACACTAACATGAAACTGCTCATTCAATGTCAATTTAAGTGTTGATTTGGAGGACAGTGGAGTATAGTTTTACCAACAATGATATGATGAACAACGTAACGTCCATTTCACTTTTGACTTATGCACTATGATCACAGAGTTGGTCATTTTTGCAAAAAAAATTCCTAAAACATTAACCAGTTATTCAGATCATTTTATCTTGAAGCTCGTTCTATAGCATTCATATAAATTTTTCCTTTTTCTATTTTTAACTGATTTCACTTTTTTTCGCTTGGTCAAGAAGTCCGTTAACTTTTTTCTTACAATTTTATTATTTATCTATTTAGAGGGGAAGAGAGGGAGAAAAAAAAGGAGAGAGACATCGATGTGCAAGAATTACATCAATCAACTACCTCTCACACACGCACAACTGGGGATCTGGCCTGCCTGTGCCCTGACCCGGAATCCAACCAGTGACCTTTGGTTTGCAGGCTAGCACTCAGTCCACTGAGCCACAACAGCCAAGGCCTGTTTTGTTTTTTCCATAAAAAGACACTTTTCATTTACACCAATAACTATTGATTTGGATATTTTGAATATGTCAGCTCTCCCTCGTGGTATAATATTGATTGTTCTCTATGTCTTGATTCGATTGCTATCAAGTTCAAGTGATCTAACCAACCATGGAACATCATCCAGTGAGAAACCTCCAGCACAAAACTTCACAAACCACTTTAGACATGTTCAATCAGTGGCAGCACCTTCTCCATACACTGCACAATCTTTTTTTGTGTTTCAGTTGCATTTTTACCTTTCTGAAATTTTTAAAGCATAATATATCATAAATGTTGCTGATTTTCTCCCATCTTCATTATTAAAATGGCTACATAGAAATTCACCAATTATAAGTATTTTTTTAAAAATGTACACTGATATTACAGCCGTCACAATACAATCTAACAAAAGTGTTTTAAATGAAGTTAAAGACAACAGTGCTACTAGAGCTTCTTACGGAAAAACACACTTTTTGGCCAACCCAATAATTTATTTTTCTAGCCCTTATGTATCTAATTTCTTTTACCTCTTCCCACAATTTTCTAATGTTTTTAGGTTATGAGTTGAATAAGTGGTTCCTTTTTAGTTATCACTTATTTTATTTTATTAAGAAAGAGGGGAAGAGAGGGGAAAAGGAGAAAAGCACTGACGTACAAGAGATACATCAATAGGTTGACTCACCTGCCCCCAAATGGGGACCTGGCCCACAACCCAGGCATGTGCCCTGCCTGAATATTGAACCAGTGACCTTTCAGTTCGCAGGCCAGCACTCAATCCACTGAGCCACATTACTAGGACTATTTTAATTTTTTAAAGTAAACAATATGAAAAATTTTAAGACATGTTGGTTGAGAGACTAGAGTTGTCAAATTGTTATTCTACTTTACCCTGAGGCATTGATTCTCAAATTTAAACCTGCATCAAAATCACTGGTGGCTTGGCTTGGCCCAAGTGGCTCAGTTGTTTGGAGTGTTGTTCTGCAAACTGAAAGGTAAAGGGTTCAATTCCCAATGTTGCAGGCTAAGTGCCCTGTCAAGCACCTGCAAGAGACAACTGGTCAATGTTTATCTCCCTCTCTCTTTCTCTCCCTCCCTTTCTCCCTAAAACCAATGAGCATATCCTCAAGTGAAGATAAGAAAAAAAAAAATCACTGGAGAGCTTGTTAAAATCCAGATTGCTGGACAACTACCGCCAGAATTTCAGATCCAGTAGGTTTGGAGTGAGGCCTGAGAATCTGAATTCCTAGCAAGTTCTCAGGTGCTGCTGTTGGTGCTAGGGAAACCCTTTCAGAACCACTGCTTCAGAAAAAGATGTTTGAATGCTAAAGGAAATGGGAATGATGATATGCATCTATTATGTGACAAATAACCATTGCCTCTGCAGTGACCCAGAGTACTTGTCATCTGTCTACTAAGGCATTAAGAAATAGGTTGGGGATGATGACCCCAACATCCATGATGGTCCTGGAAGTGGATTTTTCTAATACAAGAAATAAGATTATAGGATATCACAAAGGAATATAGGATATCACGTGGGGTTGCCCACGTCCAGGGTAATAATGAGATCTTGGAGTGTTAAAGGTCAGGTGACACTGCTGGACTGTCAGAGATAAGATAGATGAAATGACTGCAATAAGCCACGGGGATGAAATGGTAATTAGAGTGTTTTGTTCCTGGATTCTGTGGTGATGGCTAATTCATCATGAAATACCGAGGAATGAAATAGGTGGGCAGCTTACTAAGGTGCCACTGACATATATAGGTGGAGAATTATAGGTCTTCCGGTCAGAAAATATAATTCCCTGTAGGAATTCATGATATTTTCCAATTCCCAAATCTAAGCTAATTCAGAGTCTAAGGCAGAGGGGCTGCTCTAAAGGACCCTGGAACTCTTCTACCAGTTTTAGGGTGAATTTTCCTTCACTTCACCCCTAAAAGTCTTTTTAATGCTTGACTCTGCACTGAGGAAAGGGAAGTACCCAGAATTTCTGGGAAATGTATTAGCCAATGACTCTGAACTTTTGTTAAAAACAGAGATCAGAAATACCACTATTGTCCACCAGTCCGAGTTTGGGTTTATGGGAGTTGGAGGACAAATGGAAGTGTGGCCTAAGCCCATAAAACAATGGGTCAATGTGATAGCCAGTTTCTAAGATGGCCAAAATGGTCATCACCTCACCTCCCAGTATTTGTACTTATCAGTGGTTTCTTTCTATATTGTGCCAGGGTTGGTCTGCATGACCAATAGAATATGGCAGAAGTGATAGTATGTCACCTCTGAGATTAGATTATAAAACACTGCAGTTTCCATCTTGGGTTCTGCTCTGGGAGAAGTCAGCTGCCACATCTTGAGGACACACAGGCAGCCTATAGAAAGAAAAGAAAGTGAAGTGTCTTGCTGCAGCCAGAGGGATTGAGGTCAGACGGCAACCACTGGGTAAACTTGGAAACAGGTCCTCCAACCTGCAGATGACTAGAGAGACAGAGTCACCCAGCTAAGCTACTTCTGGATTCCTGATCCACAGAGACTGTGAAATAAATATCTGTTGTTTTAAGTTCTTAAATTTTGGAATAATTTATTATGCAGCAATGAATACTTAACGCAATACCTCACCTTACTGGGTTATTTGAAATAACTGCCAAATATAATATGTCACCTGGATATATTTTGGTATACATTTCTCAAAGATAATTTATCTTTTCTAAACATATCACAATATCATTATCACACCTACAAATGAATAATCAATAAGTACTCAATGTATCAAATCAGTTCAGATTTCTGTAGTTGCCTCATGACTTTTTAAAAATGTTAAATTCAGGATTCACATAAGTTCCATATATTGCAATTGGTTAGCACATTTATCTTTATTTATGGATTCTCTCTCAATGACTTTTTCCTTTGTAATTCATTTGTTGAAGAAAATGTATTATTTATGTTATAGAATTTTCCGTATTCTGGATGTTGCTGACTGTGTTCACATATCATTTAACATGCTTCTTTGTTTTTTATTTTCTGTAAATTGGTAGTTAGTTACAGAGACTCATTCAGATTAAGGTTTGATTTGGGGGGGGAGCTAAAATAACATCATAGGTGTTCCTTTCAAATTTTTTTTAAAAGACCTTATTTATTTATTTTTAGAAAGAGGGAAAGGGGAGGAACAAGAGAGGGAGAGAAACGATGTATGATTCTTTCCTGCGCCCCCTACTGAGGACCTGGCTTCTCATGCGCCCCCTAGTGGGAATCCAGGCATGCTCTCTGACTGGGAATTGAATCAGCAACCCTTTGGTTCCTCCTGCCAGCACTCAATCCACTGAGCCACGCCAGCCAGGGCAAGTTCCTTTTAAATTTTGAATCATGTGAACATATTGTCTATTCTAAATAAAGGTAATATTTTAAAACCAATATTCTTTCTGTAAGATAAAACCAAACTTGTTGCTCACATAAGGTGTAGCTTGCAACTTCTCCAATTTTCAGACACCGATGAACCATGATTTCCTTCTAAAAAGGTGAACTTTGTCAATCTTTGGATAACAGGTCTATCAAAAACTATGATGCTAGGGTCCCAGAATATTTAAAGCAATACTTTAGATTTGGTGGATTTCTGAAATTAGACCCAGTGACTAATATTCTTAATAGGTGATTTGATCCTAAAACTAAGGACCCTGGTGTGTTTCCTTTTTTTTCAAGTAACCTGAATATTGGAACACACAAGTTCTTACTTTCAAAACTGTATTTTTCCCCTTTCTGCAGCTTTTAGCAAAAACATGTTTTGCAAAGACGTATGCTGGACTTGGATAATTCAATCTCAAAACTCAGTTGGCATTCTGTGATTTATTTAAACGGAACATCTTTTCTAAAAGATCTGATTTGACAAAGAAAGACTGATTTGTTGTTCCACCTACTTATGCATTCATTGGTTGACTCTTCTATGTGCCCTAAATGGGGATGAAACCCACAACCTTGGTATATCAGGAGTACACTCTAAATAACTGAGCTACCCAGCCAGACCTTAACTGGAACATCTTATATCAAATGACTTAGGATTTCTCCTAATAAGGAATTTATATTTATTTAGATTCTTAACATTTTATGTGCCCCACCAAGGAATATTTAATTCTTGAGCCCTATGTAATGTGGTTTGGTAGCACATTTAAGAAGCCTCAAGTGACTAAGGAATAGGAGAATTGCTGTTCTCCTGTCATTCCTAAAGTTAACTGAAATGGAATATATGCATCAAATAACATATTTAAAAAGGTAGTGCTTAGTGATGTTACAGAATATGATGCAAACTAGGTGAGAATTTTAGTCATATTTCCATCTATTGTACAGATCATCCTCATTCGAAATAATCTAGATAGATAAATATCTAGATGCTTCAGTTGGTTAGAGCACTATCACATACACAAAAAAGTTGCAGGTTCAATCCCCAGTTGGGGCACATAGAGAAGTCAACCAATCGATGTTTCTCTCTTACATCAACGTTTCTCTCTCTCTGTCTCTTTTTCTCTTTCCCTCCCTTCCTTCCTCTCTCTCTAAAATCGGTAATCATATCCTTGGGTGAGGATTAAAAATATAGCCCCAGCTGGTGTGACTTGGTGGATTGAGCGCCACCCTATGAACCAAAGGGTAGCGGGTTCAATTCCCAGTCAGGGCACATGCCTGGGTTGCAGGTCAGGTTCCCAGTGGGGGGTGCTGCTCAGGAGGCAACCACACATTGATATTTCTCTCCCTCTCTTCCTCCCCCCCTTACCCTCTCTCTAAAATTAAATAAATAAAATCTTTAAGAAAATAAAATTAAAAATATATATCCTAAGACACTCTTGATTGCCTATCCCACAGCTGTTTCCACCTTCTTCCTTGTAGAGCACCCTGATTTATGTTGTTGCTGTGCAACAGCTCCAAAGAATGAGTCATGTTTGATCCAAGCCATGGTCTCAACCATGACTACACATGAAATCCCTTTGAGAGAATTTTATAAATATTGATGCTAGGACTAAGCCCAGAGCAATTAAATCTGAATCTCTGCAAGTTGGGTGCAGGTGAAAATATGTTTTAAAAGCATCCTAGGGCCCTGGCTAGTGTGGCTCAGTGAATTGAGCACCAGCCTGAGAAGCAAAGGGTCACTGGTTCAATTTCCAGTCAGGGCACCTGACTGGGTTGCAGGCCAGGTCCTCAATAGGGAACACATGAGAGGCAACCACACACTGATGTTTCTCTCCTCTTTCTCCCTCCCTTTCTCTAAAAACAAATAAATAATATCTTTTTAAAAATTAAAAATAGAAACAAGCATCCTAGGTTATCTTGCAATGCAGCCAGGAGGCAGGGCCATAGGTCTAAGCCAATCACAGCACTCCAGCCTCTTTGTTAATGTACAGAGGAAAGTACGTGACCCTGTTCTGACTGATGAGACTTAAAAAGGACTCTACTAGAGTCTTCTGGTGAAAAATTTCCTCCCTGAAATAGGAGAAAAAATGTAAAAAGAAGGATTTTTTAGTGCCAATACTCCTGCTTCTTGCTTGGAACAATGTCAAATGAGGGCATAATGCTTGGTTATAGGGATCATTTTGCAGCCAGGAGGAAAGACATTGCTGAAATAATAAAGATGGCAGAGTAGAAAGATCGAAGGATTCCAAGTGTTATCAGTAGGAAAACAGAGCCACTGTGAACATAATGAGAATTAGGGATTTGTTATAAGGATATTAGACCTTTCACAAATATGAGAAAGTGAAGGCCTGATAAGGGAGTCAGAGGATGGGAGAAATAGGAACCAAACATTCCACCTGAAGCACTGGTGTGGGTGGGCAAATAGGAGCTGGCAGAGATATCAAGAAACCAAGCTCAACTGCTTCCCCAAAGAGGGACTGCAAAGGGAGTACTCAAGGAGAAGGCTCTTCAGATGGTCACTTAGGGGAAAATGGTTGCTTTTGTGGAACTATCATTCCTGGGTCTGGAGCAGTTGTCCAGTCATTTAGGTCAAGGGCTGCTATTATTCAGCAGGACCAGCAGGTGGCGAGAGAGGCAAGACGCAGAATAGAGCTGTGGAAGGACAGGTGGGACTGACCAGTCGTCTCCGCCTCTACAGTCACCCAATCTGAGAGCAATAACCTTCTAAGCAAAATGGCTTCAATTTCACGTGCTTTCCAAATTTCATACAAATTCTTTCTTTATCCAATTCTAACTTGAACCATAGGGAAAAGGGATTCTGGGAAATGTGGTTTCTAACCTTAGTCAAGAAACAGGACGAAAAAGGTGCAATCCTGGAAAGTCTAAATTTGGGGGTTAAAATCAGTAAGAAAGACAAATTTGGAAATGATACCAGTTAACTATCACTCACAACCTTACCTTTCCCTATTATTATAAAAGAAAACCAATTTCCTTAAACTTGTAGGTAAACACCTTTTATAAACTGAGTTCTGGTACTTCTTTCCCATACAGATAAATCAATAATAAGCACAGACTATAAATAATAAAGGAGTAAGGACAGCAATTCAAAGGCTAAAAGGAATTTTTTAATGGAATAAATTAAGATTGCAAAAAGCAAATTGATATTAAAAACAAAAATGAGCCCTGGCTGGCGTGGCTCAGTGGATTGAGCGCGGGCTGTGAACCAAAGCATCGCAGGTTCAATTCCCAGTCGGGGCACATGCCTGGGTTGCAGGCCATGGCCCCCAGCAACCGCACATGGGATGTCTCTCTCTCTCTCTCTCTCTTTCTCCCTCACTTCCCTCTCTAAAAATAAATAAAATCTTTAAAAAATGTGTAAAAAAAATGATAGAAATTACAGATAATCACTAGATAGGACAAATAGAATGATAGAAAATAAAAGCAGAAGGCTTCTAATTTTAAAGCTAAATGGTAAAGTTGAATAATATAAAAGAGGAGTGAAAAACAGCATAAATTTGGATGACCGTGCTCGTTAAAACAGTGTGAGGGTGATCTGAGCAAGAATTAGTCATCATTGAAATAAATTATAATTAATTCAGGTTTCCAGAGGCAACAGACACAGAGAAAAAGTTAAATTGACCCCACTGTAACCGATGTAGACAACAAATCTACTGGAGGTTTTAAGAAGTCCTCATTTTGCCAACAAATCTCCATGGAGTTTGCAAGACCTGCATGTAGTCTGTCACGGCTCTCAGGAGCTTGTCTGGTTTGAAACACTCATAGAAAAAAAATGGAGAGAAGAAAACAGCTAAACTTAAAGAAAATATTTTACCAATTTTTGGAACATTGACTAGCAAATGGAAGTAAATAAGTGCACCGGTGTTTATATACAATATTTGTTTAAAAATTAGTTCCTCCTCCTCAATATATTTTTAACAAATATGTTAAAATATATTTTGAAAAATGCTAAACTAAGCAAATGCTTTCAGTGGTAAACTGGCTTCATACAGGCTCTGATGAATCTGCCTTGCCGCTCCTGGAAATATATCAAGCGCATCTTACTTTGCACTGTAAGAATAGTCTCATTTTCATACACACAAGGATGTACAAGAAAGTGACAAAATTGGTTGCCTCCTAGAAAGGGAAACAGTGTCTGGAGAACAGGAATGAGAAGGAAACTTTCTAATTCTCTGTATCTACTTTGAAGTGTTGTACCTTATGAATATATTACCTATTCAAAAATAATCTAAAAACTTTTCAGGTTTTCATCTTCTGCTTTGAAATTGACAACCACCTTAAAGTGGAAAGCAATTTCAAATGACAGGATCACCTCTGTTGGCTTCCCTCCTCTCCTGGATCTTGGTCTACAAATTCACATGTCCTTAATTGTTCTCCAGTGCATTCAAAGTGATTTAAAAATTTTTTAGTGGGAAGGATAAGCCAAAATGATCTAGTCTACCAGTACCTGAAGCAGAACTTCTATAATCGATAATCACTTTTTTCTTTTTTATTGATTTTAGAGAGAGGCAAAGGGACTGAAAGAAACACTGATTGGTTGTTAACAAATAAAACTTTTCATTTTAAAAAATATTAAAGCAAGGCCCTGGCTGGCATAGCTCAGTGGATTGATCGCAGGCTGCGAACCAAAGCATCACAGGTTGGATTCCCAGTCAGGGCACATGCCTGGGTTGCAGGCCACGGCCCCCAGCAACCGCACATTGATGTTTTTTTTCCTTCTCTCTCTCTTTCTCCCTCCCTTCCCTCTCTAAAAAAAAATAAATAAAAATAAATAGAATCTTTAAAAAATATTAAAGCAAGTATCTTTCACATACATACATACACACACAGAGTCAACTGCAGGTGTTAGCACAGGAAGATGGTCCAGCAGACACCTCAGTCGGTGCTGTTCAAGTGTCTGGGTAACATCTGTCAGTCGCCCATTGCAGAGCCCGTTGTTAGAAAACTTATAACTGATCAGAACGTTTCAGATAATGGAGGACAGACAGTGCAGCAACATCCACATTTGAAATAGGAAACCCTCCTGATTATGCAGGGCAGAATTACAAAAAAGAAGCATGGTATTCCCCTAAATCACGTTGCCCAGCAGGTTACTAAAGAAGACTTAGCCACATTCAATTACATACCTGGTATGGATGAAAGCAATCTGAGAGATTTGACTAGAAAAAGTAATTAAATTAAAACAGCAAAGCTAAAATCAAACTGCCTGGGAGCGATGATCCACAAAAACAATTTATTATTGAGGATCCCTATCGAGGGAAGGAGTCCAGCTTTGCGATGCTGTACCAGCAATGTATGAGGAGCAGCAGAGCCTTCTTGGAGAAGGCCCCATAGCTGCCTGTCCTCATCCTCACTACAGACCAGCTAGCGCCCGGGGCTCTGCCTGTCTCCACCGAGTGTCAGTGTAACAACGGTCTATGGCTCATGGCCAGTGCTGTTATTTCAGTTGGCCTATATTTCTTATCTTAAAAAATAATTATGGATGGATATCAATTGTTGTGTTTGGCAAAAGAATAAATAAATATCTTTCACTCAGACAAAAAATATCAACTGTACATCATAGTTAATTACTGTTAATCTTAGTTAAACTAGTATTTCAGTTTTTAAAATTGTTTGATTTAGCCATTTTAAAGTTAACTTTTAATCTTTCCTTCGGAATACTGCTTCCTACCCTCTCTTTGAGCATTATTATTCCACAATTTGAAGGGTGACAAATAACACGTAGTAAAGATTCCTAGGACCACAAGATATGCAATGTCTCAAAACCAAACACATTTGTTCTTCAAGTATACAGTGACCACAAAATTCAGATAAATAGCCTAGCACTTTCAGGACGGTACATGAATGTTTACTCCAAAAAGAAAACTCCATGACTCAAAAAATGAAATTAGTTAAACTTTGAAGCAAAATTCTAGTGGGGTGTGTTTCCTGTTTGTGGGAAGAACAATGACTAGAATGCAGTGTTGGTTCATTTTCCCTAAATGCTGTTTTGATGGTAGCATGAGAGTGCTCAGCTGTTTCAGACTACTCATGTATTCAACAAACGTTTATTGCCCCTTCTTGACAGACAAAGCCCTGCCAGAGACCAGGCCAATGGACTGCGCAAGTAGAAAGAGGTGGAAGCTTGTACCTGGCACTAATAATAAATTCTGAGAATTCAAAGGCTGACAACTGGTCCTACCCTCTCTTCTACATGTTTCATTTATTTATTGTGATGTAAAAAGTTTACCCCCAAACTTAATGCCTTAAAGCAACAATCATGGTTTCTGTGGATCAGAAATTCAAGAAGAGCTCAGTTAGGTGGTTCTTGCTCAGGCCTCTATGAAATTGCAGTACGAGAGTGGCTAGAAGAAAGAAGGGCTGGATCAGCTGGCGGTGGATCAGACATTTCCCTCTCCACATAGTCTCAGTCTGTGTCTTTTTATTTTATTTTTATTGATTTGAGAGAGAAACATCACTTTGCTGTTCCATTTATCTATGTATTCATGGCTATTACTTTTCTTTAAAGATTTTATTTATTTATTTTTAGAGAGAGAGGAAGAGAAGGAAAAAGAGAGGGAGAGAAACATCAGTGTGTGGTTGCCTCTTTTGTGCCACCTACCAGGAACCTGGCCTGCAACCCAGGCATGTGTCCTTGTCACAGGTGGGCACAGGTAATCAGGTTCTTGGTGATTGAGGACAAAGAATTGAACCGAACACACAGAGTTTATAGCATAAAGAGAGAGAGAAGATTTATTAAGCGATAGTACACTCCACCAAACATGGGAGTGGGCCAACTCTAAACAGAGATTGATCCCATGGGCTGGAGGGATTCTATCCTTATAGGGCAGAAGCTTCCTGGCTAGTCTTTGGTGGGCTTCTATTGGGCAGGTACAAGTAGTTGCATTTCAAAGCTACTGTGCATGTGTGGTCTCCCATGATTTTCTTGACTGGCTACTAGAGAAGGAAGCCCCACAATGTTAATTCATTATAATGCTATTATAATGAATCAGGGGTAGCGTAGCATCTTCTGTGCAGGTGTATTCTTGAGTCACCATGATTCAGCATTTTTCCAGAAAGCAGGAACAACGGGTCTTAGGGGGTCTTTGTCATGTGTAGATGTCCTTTATCTTAACCCTGTGGCACGTCTGTATTTTCCTTTTTCCTGACTATCTCCTACTTCATCCTGACTGGGAATCGAATTGGTGACCCTCTGGTTAGCAAACTGGAGCTCAATCTACTGCTAAACCAGCCAGGGCGCATGCATGGCTATTTCTTGTATGTGCCCTGACCAGGAATCAAACCTGCAACCTTGGTGCATCAGGATGACGCTCTAACCAACTGAGCTAACCATTTTGGGCTTCTCCATGTCTTTCAGTGTGGGTTAATTTTGGCCTCCTGGCAGCATGGCAGCCTCATCATGGTTGGGTTGCCTGTACGGTGGTATTCCCCAGCATGAGCATACCAAGGGAGCAAGATGAACATGTGAGGTATATTTATGACCTACCCTTGGAAGTCGCACAGTGTACCTCTGCCATCCACTCAGTCAAGACAATCACTGGGGCCTCTCCCCTCTCCAGGTTGGAAGAGACAAGTCAGAGCCTAGACCTCATTTCTCAATGGGAGGAAAGAAAAAGTTATATTGTAAGAAGAGCAGGTGGGATAAGAGATACTGTGGTTTCCATCTTTGGACTACATAACCTGCCACATTGAGCCAACCCCTTAATGTGTGCAGGGTGGGGACTCCATCCACAGAGCCCCCCAAGCCACCACAGATGAGAATAAGTCTACCAAGACTAGATCTGCTTGGGGAGGAAAAGTGGCCGATCTCTTAAAGGAAAAGGGCCAGGAGCCTGTTCCTCAATGGGTTTTTATTGGGTTTAATTTGCATAGGAATACAGGGTGTATACATCAAGCTCATCAATCATTGTCAGGTAGTAATGATCAAACAATAGATAACATTCAAAGAACTCTGAGGGCTTATTTCTAGTCAGGGTCAGATAGCTAAAAGGCCATAAAACTTTGGGGAACAAACTCATTTCATGTTTGGAACCTTATCATTTAAGTTGAGGGTACTAGCAAAGTAGGATTCATAGGATTTTATGCATTCTTTCTTAGGCCTGACCACTCCAGGGAACCCATCCTTTCCAGCACAGGGCAGCACCCACCTCTGGCATTGTTTCAGGCTTAAATTGGGCAGGGAGAGTAAGGCAGTCAAGAGATTAGGAGACTTCTAGCACACAGAATGAGGGCTCAGGCTATGTCAAAGCCAAGGGGTGAGGGTCCATCACCCCCTTTTTCTATAGCCCCCCAAGTCCTTCCCCTAGGACCCCTTCATGACCCTGCCTGTCTTAGGCCATCCCTCCCTTGAGGAATCTTACCTGTCATTGGCTAACCAGTCATCCACCCAGGGACCAAGCAGGGTGAAGCAAAAGTGGGCAGAGGCGGTGCCCCTACAAGGAAGATAAGCTTTGTCTCTTTAAGGGATTATGGTCCCAAGGTCTTTTTATTCAGTCTTAACCATGAGGAGTTACAGTTTCTGAAACCATGTGGGGTGGTTTCCAACAAATGTGCACTTTGTTTTTTGAGCTTCTGAATTGACCATAATACTATTTAAACATGATTTCATTTTCACTCTTATAAATATTGATGGGCAAATAATAAAGCAAATGAAAGACACTCCATGTTTTGTCTTGGGCACCACATTCCACCAGCAATATCCATGCCCATAGTAAAGCATCTGTGACCTCCCACCAATCCCCTGTGAGGGCTAAAAAATTAATACTTTTCTTCCCACCACCTAAGTCCTTCTAGCTGGGCTAACAATCAAATTAACAGAGACAGGTTAATAGGAGAAAATCCCATTTTAATACATGCATACAGGGGATTCACATAAACATGAAATTCCAAAGACGGTGAGCCAACATTGGGTATATAAGACATTTGGGGACAAAAGAGAAAGGGAGGAGATGGAGTGTTAGACTTCAGAAGTGAGAATAAGTGATATACAGATAGTTGAGGAAGAGAGGAACATACATGGCAGGAATATCCTTGCCAGGCAACTCAGAAGCAAGGGGACACAGTGGTTATTTAGTTGACAGGCCCCTGCCTGAAGCCTTCCTGTTTACCATATTTAATTCAAATTAGGCTAAGGTAAACATCCTAAGAAGTCCTTCCTCAAGCAGGTTTTTCTATCTGAATCTCTTGAGCAGGAATGGAGGGAGGGTCAAATGTTCTTTCTGAGTCTCATTTCATAAAAAACAACTTAAATTCAATGTCCCAAAAAGGCAGCTTCAGGGTGGCAAAACTTGGTTCCTTTCACCCATCTTTATTGCTGTTTGAAAACAGCTGGAAGTGATGAGTTCTATTTGGACAGAGTAGAGATTCCTACAAACCACAGCAAAAGAGAGCATAGGGAGCAATATGCTATTAATATAGATATTAATAAAGGGAGGAAGCAAAGGGAATCTGACATTATTTAGCATAATCAACTGGGGAGCATAGTTTGTTTCACCGCCCCCCACCCCCAGGGGATTGCAGCATTGCCCCACAAAGTGGACTAACAACCCTCTCTGCCCTACCCCATCAAGGGAGGAAGAATCACGTTTTCAACCTCCCCTGTCCACTTGCCCAGGCTATGGGGGGAAATATGCACATGTGAAATAAAAGTCAAAATGGTTCAGGGAGAGGTGCTTTACCATAGAGGCCTGTCAGTCTAACCTGGGGAAGGGATCGTTTGTCTAGGAGGTGGGCCCATTAGAAGCCCTCGAAAGCTTGGGAAGCTCATTGGTTATTTTGAAACACCTGGTCTGTTCAGAGCCCAACATAGTATAACCCAGCTCAACAAAGTAAATCAATCTCTTTCTCTCTTCCTCTCTCTCTCTCTCTCTCTCCTTCTCTCTCTCTCTCTCTCACCCATGCTAATACCCCTTTCCTTCACGTATTCTCTCAGTAACCTTGTGGGTTTAGCAGCCATGAAGTGAGCAGTTGTGAGTCATGTAAACTCCAAATGCAGGCTCCAGGCATGAGCCTTGGTAGGTCAGTACAGCCAGGAACAGCACTAAGCTACCCGGATAGGAACCAAACATGCTTATCATCACCTGTGGGCTCCAAAAGACTAAGCTTTAATATGGAACAGAAACTCTGTACACTGATCTGTGTTTTGGCCATGCTGAAATCATGGTTTTACTTTTTCCATGGTGAGATTGACAGAGATAAGACACAGGGATAGCCTATTTTAATCCAAATAAATCTCACTACAATACAATCTTCCATGCATGGGTTTATGAAATGCTTTTCTCATGATCCCATGAAATAACCCACTTCCACTGGCAACTTAATAATCTTGTAGCCTGTGTATCTGATATTCCTACCTTATCACACATATGCTGTAGATAAACCACAATATATGCATAGAATTTCATAGTTAACAAACAAGCATAAAATCATCACTGATATACTACACTTTTATTAGGATTTTTCCCTTGGCTTATGAATATTTATATATTTTCAGAAGTATTTTATAGTGAAATAATAAAGAGAATAACTCTTGGGAACTTCTTTAGTTATAACCTTTTTATTTTTTTATTTTAAATTCTAAAACACTTCATACATATCAAAATGTATGAAAATAAATAGGCATCTATTAATGAACCTCAAGATTGAACAAAAGTTAACACCCAACCACATCAGCTCCCTTCCTCCTCCCATTCTCCCTCTCTAAACTACAGACACAATAAAAAGAATCATCCCCATATTTCTACCTTCCCTCTAGCTCTGCCATATCATAAATATTCTAGTTTATATGAATGGTGCTCCAGAAATTTGTGCAATACAGAACACAATCATGCATGGCAACTCCAGTATTACTGTACTGAAATTAGTGATTTTCATTATAATATTCATTTTCATACATTTGGAAGAAGGACTATATATAAATGTTCTTCATATGCTGATTTTTATTAAATTTTTATGTAGATGCTATTGTAATTATTCTGCAATTTGCTTTTTTTTCAACTTACTTTATCCATGTTAATAAGTGTGTCTAAATAATTTTTATTACTCTATAGTATTCCATTTTATGAATCCCCCTGTCTCCCATTGCTTCTGAGTTGCCTAGCAAGTATTTTTCTGCCATGTATGTTCCCCCTCTTCCTCAACTACTTGTAAATCACCCATTCTCACTTCTGAAATCTAATACCTAATCACTCCCCTTTTTTTTTTTTTGGTCTAAAAATGTCTTATATACCCAGTGTTGCCTTGCCATCTTTGGAATTTCATGGATATGAACTTCTGATGAACCTATATTAAAAACTTGATTTCCTCCTGTTAATCTGCCTCTGTTAATTTGATTATTAATCAGTTTAGAAGAATTCAGAAGAAGGGACCGCTCAGAAACCTTACTTGGTTTAACGTGGCCTTTTATTTTGTTTTTTTCCTTTTACTAAAATTGGCCTCACCTAGCAGTTTGACTCACCCAGCTTCCTCTCCTTTACTTAATCATTAAAGCCCTCAGGACAATGAGTTTCTGTTAAGTATCCAGTAGTCTTAGAAACAAGGTCCTGCGTCTACTGACTATTGAGACAGAGTTTTCAATCAAACTAAACCTAGTATCTTGGCCTCAGTTCTGTTTTAGCTCTGGACCCAGGAAAGTAGATCAATTCCACAGAACAAATCCTTGTAAAGCTGGACAGGAAAGCTCCATGGCTGACATCAGGATCAGATGCAATGATCAATTACCTCCTACCCTAGTACCAACCGATCAGTAGAGACGATGACCATAATTCTACTAGTCATCATGATTAATGACTTCCTCCTTATATAATCCATTTCCTGGAAGTCACTGGGGAGCCACGTCTTTGAGCATGACCTACCTGTGACTCCAGGCATGGCACCATGTCCTTGATAAATCCTTACACTCTTGGCTGCAAACTCCTGTTTGTGTCATATTGGGCTTTGATGTGCTCGGGCAAACAGAACCCTTTAGTCTTGGTAACAGTATTAATTTTTTTAGTGCCACACTATTCAAGTATGTTTACTGCAGAACCGATGCTAATAAGCAAAAAAAGTTGGGAGGCAATTAACTACTCTCATACAGAAATGAATAAACTGTGGTTCTTTCTGAGTTTTTTTGTTTCTTAATAAACAGCTTAAAATCAAAATCCCATAAAGCAGCTTCAGGGTAGAAAATTTTGGTTCCCTTCATCAAGTATCCCTGGTGACATATCTGTGTTTTGTTAGGGAATAAATTTACCTAGAAACAGAACTACTAGCAATTAACATATGTAGAAATTACATATTACCAAATGCATTGTTAGGATTGGTTAGGCTACGATAATAAATAGGCAGACCTCAAAATACCCGGCTTAGTTCAACAGCAGCTTACTTCTCATTCACCTTAAGCCTAGAACAGCATGTGCTCAGGCCATTGTAATTACTTATAACTTGCAGAGTGGATTGGGCAACGGAGACTGTGCTCCGCACAACTATTTGGGTAACCCTGCTGTCAGGAATTCTGTCATTTTTAACATGCGGTTTCCAAGTTTCCCTGTGCATTGCCATCCAGAAAGGAAAAAGTATGTGGATAAGCACATCACTTTTTAAAAATATTTTTATTGAATTTATTGGGATGACATTTGTTAATAAAATGTATATATTATCTTCATATTGTATTGTGTGTTTGTTACAGAACAGACCCGGTGGGGGGCAGCAAATGATAAACTACTACCAAATGGACCCACCCTTGTGCTCTGGGCAACCCCCCCCCCAACAACTAGGTTCGCCTTGCCCACCATTAGGGAAAGATGTCTCTCAGTGCCAGAGATTAGTGAAAAAAAAAAAAAAACGGGATTATTTATTTAAGGAGTCACACAAACTTAAGAGTAATGACTTAGTGTCTTCACTGAGCTCCCAAAATCCTTTAGATACCCACAAATGCACAATCCTTCCTCCCTGCCTTTGCCCAGTCCGGGGTACCATATCTCAGAAAAAGAAATAGAAGTCCGTGGTTCTTTTCTGCCCAAGCTGCCTGATCCCCAAAAGATGCCGCACGGCTGCCGAACCTAGCTTTAAATCCCAGCGCCAATCTTCCTCTGCACCATTTCCGACTCCTCCAACAATTGGCCACAGCTCCCAGCATTCCCATACATTTCCAGCTTTACTAGGCTGCCATAGTAAATAGTAAAGTCTGGGCAGGTGTGGCCCTGTGGTATGAAGCTAATCATCCCCAAGCTCTTAGGCAGGCTCTGTAACCAGGGGGAGTTGCCTCTCAGTTACATCTGGGTTGAAGTCACTCCCATCCCCCTGGCTTAAAGCATGGCCACAGCTGTTTAGCATATCTATGAAACCAGTTAAAGGTTATAGATATGTTAAATAACCATTCTGGAGGTTATCTACAAAACTGTTGCTATTCAAAACAACTCTCAATGGCCCTTATTGCATCCCATCCCCTAGCTCAGCTCAGACTTGAGGGGGTGAGGACATCCCACACATTTTTTTCCCAATATTCCCTGGATACCCTGAGTTCTGGACCCCATTACAAGTCCCTATTTGCCCCCCACCCTTGGCTGTACCCTGTTACATATTCACCACCCAAAGTCAAGTCTTTTTGCATCATCATTTATCCCCCCGCTTTACCCTCTTCTACCTCTTCCTACCCCTCCCTTTTCCCTTTTGCAATCACCATACTTTAAGAAGCGTATCACTTTAAATCCAACTGCAAGGGAAGCTGGCAAAGGTAGTCTAGCTGCATGTTCAGGAGGAAGAATGGATCCGAGAAAGACTTATCACTCTTCCAGTCCCATGTGCTTTAGCAGCCGTGGGCTTCGATCAGGACAGTAGTGGTAGGTCCAGCCCAGCAAGTCCACTGTTCTGATCTCCACTCTCATCCTGTTACAGAGCAAGGACCCAAACAAGCAAAGGGGCCCGTGAGCCTGAGAGGGTGATGCTCTTACTGAAAGAAATTCGGGTCCGTCTTGTCCGCCGCCATATAGGAAAGATATCTCTCAATGCCAGAGATTGGTGAAAAGGAAAGGAAAACATTTATTTTGTGCTATACAAAACTTAAGGCAGTGACCTAATATTTTTTTACCAAAATCCCAAAAAATCTTAAAGTCCCTTAAAACACCCACAAACACACTCAGTCCTTCCTTCCCCCTTGCCCAGTCTGGGGTACCGTATCTCAGGAAAGGAAAATAGAAGTCCAGTCTCAGGCAGTGTCTGGATCTTCCCAGTAATCCG
>PVIA01013303.1:0-32829 GCA_004024845.1 Tonatia bakeri | reverse complement strand
TCCCCCTAGTTTTTATCCATGTGTCTTTTAACTTTGTTCCTGTAAACCCTTCCCCTTTTCCCCTGAAATTCCCTCTTCTCTCTCCTCTGGTCACTTTCTGCCTGTCCTCTAATGCAGTGTCTTTGACTATATTTTGCTTGTTTCTTTGTTTTGTTGTTTAGGTTCCTGTTAAAGGTGAAATCATATGGTATTTATCTTTGACTGCCTGGCTTATTTCACTTAACATAATTCTTTCCAATTGCATCCATGATGTTGCAATTCTTTACATTACTTTTCTGATTTGCCCATTGTGTTATTTAACTTTTAAAGCCAGTTACTCACTGATAGCAATTTGTACTTCTAGATTTTCTTTTTCAGGCACAAACATATTAAATCATACTTACACAGTATTTCACAACTTGGATTTTTTTGTTTGTTTCTTAACAACTTAAGGACTGCTCACGAGTTTTCTCATGTTTTGCGCACCTCAATCCACAAGCAAAAATGAAGTATAAACAGTTTCTGCTATCAGAAGAGTCCCGCAAACAATGGGAAGACAAAGAAACAATTGCCAAATGAAAGGAAAGGAGGAAGCCTCAGAAAGAATGCTAAATGAAATACAGGCAACTCAACTATCAGATACTGAGTTCAAAGCAATGATTGTCAGGAAGCTCAATGAGCTCACAATGAGCTACCAGAAACTGCAGGGAAGCTACAATGAGCTCACTGCAAACTGTATCAACATGAAAAAGGAAATAGAAATTATCCACAAAGGCCAAGAGGAAATGAAGAACAGTTTCTGCTATCGGTGGTGAGAGACTGGATAATGGATGACAATACTGAAGGCTCTCCAGAACCAGAGACAAATCTGTCCAGCCCTTCCCCTGGGGGTGCAAGGAGAGCATCTCGTAAAGATCCACCCAAAAGGTTGTCAGGTGATGTGAAGCAGCATGAACCTACGCGTATTCCAGCGAGTGGAAAGAAAAAATTTCCTAGGAGAGCCGGCAGAGTTTGTGCCGCCCATGGAAAAAGGAGCGAATCTAGATACTTATGTAAATTTTGTTTGGCTCCTCTTCATAGAGGAAAATGTTTTACGCAGTACCATACGTTAAAAAGTACTAGGAACTTTAATTGTTTAATTAGTTGTTTAATTGTTTTTGTAAATGAAAACGTTATAGTTATTGAAAAACAACACCTAAAGTGCATTATGATCTGTAGTTATGATGATTTAAATAACATGCAGTTTTCCCAAAAACGTGCGATCCCTGGCGTATGTCTTAGAGATTTCTGTGTGGTACGCAGTGTGTTAATTTGCTTGACACCTAATATGCTGCTGTGGACACTGTATCTTGAGATGCAATGTAGCATGGTCAGCAAAAGCATGGATACCAAGCCAGACTGGATTCAGATGCCATCACCTTTGCCAGTTACTTGGCCACACTTGGACAAGTTACTTAAGTTTTCTCTGCCTCTGTTTTCTTATCTCTTAACATGGGAATAATAATTGTAGCTACCTCATACAGTGTTGTGGAGATTAAATAATGCCTGGACATGTGTGTGCATATGAATGTTAGCTGTTATCATCAGTATTAACTTCATTCTTTATCACCACTGTATAATCCCCATGTTTTGAAAGTGTAACATTGTATTTAATCAGTCTCTTATTTGATATATATTTAGGTTGTTTCTAATCCTTCACTGTTAAAAACGGTAATAGCCAAGGGTTGAGTGTGTGTTTGCACATTTGTGTAATTGTTTCACAAAATAAATACATATATACAGATTTTCTGAATCTAAAATATAACCTTGCACCAAGGTACACTTATACCAACTGTATCAGTAATTGATTCTGTATACTCTTGCTAATGCTGGATATTATCAGGCTTAAGTATTTTTCTTTTCTTCCAGTATTTTATGGTTGATGGAGTAGTTCCTTCCCCTGTCCCTATACCATACTCACATTTTTATTCTATCTGCAATATATTAAGGTAGTGATCTATTTTTTTTCAAACAAGTTTATTTCCATTACTTCCCATCTCTTCCCAACTGATTTGAAATGTTACTTTTGTTATGTACCAAATTCTCATATATACCTTGATCTCTTTCTAGACATTTAATCTCTTCTACTGGCCTGTCTATTCCTATTAAAAGTGCCATCTGCTTTTACTCATTGTAGCTTATACCTTTTGATACGTTAATAAGCCCACTACACACATACTTAAGTGTACACACATTGTTCATCTTTATTAGGAACAATTATTTTTTCATATAAACTACAGAATAATTGTATTAGGTTTTAAAAATAATACCCGTTGGGGTGTATCAAAATTAAAAGTATAGATTATTTTGGAATGAATTTGTATTTTTATAATAATGAGGTTTAGAACTTAAAATGTCTATTTTTTAATATATTTTATTTATTATGCTATTAATAGTTTTCCTATTTTCCACCCCTTTATTCCTCTCTGCCTTGCACCCCCCTCCCACCCACATTCTTCCGCCTTAGCTCATGTCCATGAGTCATGCATATAAGTTCTTTGGCTTCTCTATTTCCTATACTGCTCTTTACCCTATTTTATACCTACCATTTATGCTTCTTATTCCCTGTACCTTCCCCCCATTTTGCCCCATCCCTATCCCCCCCACCCTGCTGATAACCCTCCATGTGATCTCCATTTCTGTGATTCTGTTCCTGTTCTAGTTGTTTGCTTAGGGCTTTTTTTTTTTTTTTTTTTTTTTTTTTTTTTTTTTTTTTTTTTTTTTTTTTTTTTTTTTTTTTTTTTTTTTTTTTTTTTTTTTTAGGTTCAGTTGTTGATAGTTATAAGTGTGTCATTTTACTGTTCATATTTTTTATCATCCTTTTCTTAAATAAGTCTCTTTAACATTTCATATAATAAGGGGCTTAGTGATGATGAACTTCTTTAACCTTACCTTATCTGGGAAGCACTTTTTATCTGCCCTTCCATTCTAAATGACAGCTTTGCTGGGTGGAGTGATTTTGGATGTAGGTCCTTGCCTTTCATGACTTTGAATAGTTCTTTCCAGCCTCTTCTTGCTTGTAAGATTTCTTTAGAAAAATCAGCTGATAATTTTATGGAAACTCTTTTGTAGGTAACTGTCTCCTTTTCTTTTGCTGCTTTTAAGATTCTCTCCTTATCTTTAATCTTGGGCAATATAATTACAATGTGCCTTTGTGTGTGCTTCCTTGGGCTCAACTTCTTTGGGACTCTGTGAGCTTTTTGGAGTCTATTTCCTTTGCCAGATTGGAGAAGTTCTCCTTCATTATTTGTTCAAATAAGTTTTCAATTTCTTGCTCTTCCTCTTCTCCTTCTGGCACCCCTATGATTTGGATGTTGGAACATTTAAAGATGTCCTGGAGGTTCCTGAGCCTCTGCTTGTTTTTTTGAATTCTTGTTTCTTCATTGCATTTCCAGTTGAATGTTTATTTCTTCCTTCTCCAAATTGTTGATTTGAGTCCCGGTTTCCTTCCGGTCACTGTTGGTTCCCTGTATGTTTTCCTTTATTTCACTTTGCATAGTCTTCACTTTTTCCTCCATTTAGCAACAATAATCAGCTATTTCTTTGAGCATCCTGATTACCAGTGTTTTGAACTGTGCATCTGATAGGTTGGCTACCTCTTCATCGCCTAGTTCTATTTTTGGAGCCTTGATCTGTTCTTTCATTAAGGCCATAGTTTTTTTTTTTTTTGTCTCAGCGCAGCTGTTACATTTTAAGGGCTGGAGCCTTAGATATTATCCAGGGTGGGGCAACCCACTTCTCTTGATTGTGGTGCTATAAGTCAGGGAGGGGTCCAGGAGGGAACAATCCTGCTTGCTTTGCTCTCGGCTGGCTTTCAGTCACTTCCCCTGCTACCCACAAGCAAATTGGGCCCTTCTGGTGCTGATTCCCAGGTGGGTGGGTCTCTCCAATGAATTCTCCTGTGAGGCTGGGAGTTTTTTATGCTGTGATAACTCCACAGGTTTTTATAGCCAGAGGTTTTGAAGCTTAATTTCCATAGGCCAGAACTCTGGGTTGCTCTGTCTCACTCCCTAGTTGTTCTTGCTGATTGTCCACACTCAAATGTGGGACCTTTTGGTCCACAAGCTGCCCCCTTGCTCGTGGGAGTTTACCAGCCACTGTGTTGCCTGCCCAGTCCTCCAGCCACTGCCTTGCTGAACGTACTCTCCGCCCCTCCTACCAGTCTCAATGAATGTTTCTTCTTTAACTCCTTGGTTGTCGACTTCCATACAGTTTGATTTTCTGTCAGTTCTGGTTGTTTTTTGTTTTCAAATTTGCTGTTCTCCTTTTTCTGGTTGTGCGAGGAGGTAAAGTGTGTCTACCTATGTCTCCATCTTGGCTGGAAGTCCTAAAATGTCTGTTCAGGGTTTTCATTTTTTAATATCTTACACATTTGTTATAAAGTGTATTCCTCTGTATTCTGTACATTTTTGTGAGTTTTATTTTTTTACCGTTGAATGTGTCCTTTTTTTCCATTACCAGGTTTAATAATGTGTAAGTTACTAATACGTGTGTGTACACATGCACACTCAGCCTTTTGTACTCTTTAATACTTCTGAAGTTCTCTTAAATTTTTTAACCTTACATTATATGCAAATAATAAATTTCATGTTCCTAATGTTTATGCCACTTGCTTCTTTTTTCTTAATTTATTGTAGTGACTGGACTCTAGAATGATGTTCAGTGACCATGATGATAGCAAGCATCTTTGTTGATTCTTTCTATGTATATATAATTCACTTAAAAATGTTAATGACTTTTTTGCGTTTATCACATTATTAGCTCTAATCAGCTTTACCTCAAGGCTTCTTTTATGTTAAGACAGAGAGTACTTGGGAAAGTGTAAGATCTTTTCCTACTGTGGAAACAGTAAGAGCATAGTCTTTATCTAAGAATAAAAAGTATAATAACTATTTCAATCCCTGGTAGTTTAGATGTAAGGTGAAAGATACACCCTCTCCCTCCGAATCCAATGCCATGGTAACAGTTACAAAGTTTGGTTGCAAAATAATATGATATATGCCACTTTTATGCACCCTGAAAATGATTAATAGGCTGGGCTTCACCTTCCTAGATACTCAGTTTTGTCAACTGCAAATGGGTGTTGCCACTTGTGTCCTGGGAAGCTAGACCTCAGAGTGCTCCTGATGTGGCTTAGACCTCTGCCAGCTTCCCTCAGCCTCTTTGCCCCTCCGAGCAAGCCAGTGTCATTGTTTCCTTGGACCCCAGAAATGCTGAGTTTATCTATTCGAGTAGGGCTGAAGGTCAAGTATAAGAGATTGTTCAAGTGTATCAGACTTCAAGTTAACTCTATCTGGGCAATAGAAAGCCAGAAATTTTAAATAATCTCAAATGTTACCAAGAATTAAATGTGTTGGCTTAGTTTTCTTTGACCTGTTAGCTGCTCTTCATTCACAGGTAAAAATTACACTATGGAGAATTATTTTATTGCTGTGAAAGAAGAGAAGATCTTATATATATTCTTAATACTAGGGAAAAGTGTGCCTTTTGTCCACCTCTACCAGTTCCTGTATTTATTGGTTATATGACATTTTTAAATTTTTCAGTTTGCATTTAAATTTTAGTTGAAGTAATCAGGCTTAAGTTTTTCAGTAGTCATAATCTAGTTAGATTTATGTCTCTTTTTTCCTAACTTAGTAATATTAATATTTTCCCTAGTTTTTTTATTATGAAAGATATCAAACATAAGAGAGCTATCTTGCTGAATGTTACACATTCTGGATATGTGATTGTTTCTTCATGATTCACATATGAACTTTTAATTATCGTAGTCTTCATGATTTAGGTATGTTTCCCAAGAATAATTTGTATACATAGTCATGACACATAATGTTAATATTGACCTGATTCCAATTCATTCTGTTACTGAATGTGATCTTAGCAGAGACATCTTATAAGTAATGGCTCTGAGAACAGGATCCTAATTTTAGAATATCTGTGTTCTCTCTCCATTCCTAACACAGATTTTCTTTGTGGCCTTAAGTGAGTTACACAACTCTTGCTTGTTATAAAACAAGCAGAATTCCTACCTTATTCTGATTGATGGTTATGAAACCCATAAAAGATGTAAAGCATAACTAAAATGGTATTGTAGAAATGTTTGTGATACTTTTTTGGTTCTTCCAAGCAAGCTTCCATTTAGCATAAGTGTTAAATTCTCAGTAGATATTTCTTGTCTCATATTTACATTTACATCTGAAAGGAAGGAAACCTTAAATGCTTTCTGTGTGGTAAGATTCTTCAAACTGTCTTCTCATTTAGTTTTGAAGCCTCCATTCTAACTTATGAAATAGGTGAGTCCTGTTTCCATTTTACAGACAAAGAAACCAAGCATCAGAAGTGTTTAGTAATTTGTTCTATATTACAGACATAGTAAGCCAGAGCCAGACTATGAACCCAGATATTTTTAAATTTTCTAAGCTGAGCTTTATCATGAGATCTCTTCTGAATACTTTTGAATGTCACATATATTGAAGAAAATCTCTCCAAGAAAAATTGGTAGCTACTAATGAAGAATTTACACCAACTTCTGACCAAAATCATTTAACATGTAGACAATGTTTTTAACATCATTAGTTTTCCAGTTACGTTACATCTTCTGTCACTGATTCTGTTTTAGAATGTTGGCGAAGGATGAACTGATGACCATACTTCAGAAATGTTTCAACGTTTTAAAGTCCTCTTCTGAAAAGCAGCTTGGCAGCTCAGCAAAGAGGATAGAGGAGCTCCTGGCCCAGTTTCAGAGCCTTGATGGTAAGAAGATAATATCTTGCCAATATTACTAGCCGTGGCAGTCATATAACTGAAATGACATGGAAAACCCACGTTCTGATGTATCGAGAGGTGAAGGGATAAAGTAGTTCATGATCAGTCAGTATACCAAGCCTCAGAACATCACACTTTGACAGTCACAAACAGGCCAAATGGTTCTTTTCCAGCTTTGGATAAACAATAAAAAGCATCAGGTAGGCATTAAAAATAAACAAACAAACATATTCTTTCTCCATATGACAGTTTGGAGGACTTACCTTTAAAAAGCAGGGTTGGAAAAAAAAAATTAAAAAGTGGGGTGAGGGGAGAAAAAAAAATATCAAGATTGACAAGAGTAGCAGGGGCATCATAATTAAGGACTCCTTTTAGATTTTTTCCATTTCATCAAATTCTTTACAGATTTCATCAAATTCTTTACAGATTTCAAAAACACTGCACTGAACAAATCATTTGTAAGCCTGAAAAACAATAGCCCTGAACTGCTTTCACAGCCCTGAGGCTCATTGGTATGCTGATTACTAAAATATGCATGAGTCTCGCTTTAATAGGATTTACAAGAGCCTGAATCTTCAGTGTAAATGAATGAATCAAGGCAGCCTGGCATTTCTCTGTGTTGAAGGTTGCCAATTCCCTTTATTTTCATGATCCCCACGTTTTTAGCACCAAAGTATGATACTCCTTTGGTAAAACAAGGAAACAAAATAAGCGTGCACTTTTTACTTTCCCTGTTTAGGAAAAAAATTAATGGAGTTTGGGGGAAGAGGCAGCTTGGTGTACAATGCACACATGTCTGCGTGCTTATTGCACATGGCATAGTGAAAATATTTTACTTGGAATGCCCGTATCAATCTTCGTTATGTTTGGCGAGAGTTCTTTTGCCTGGGAAAGCCTTTGGATTTAGGAAACCACTTTTTTTTGAAGTCCATCCCTTCTCTTCCCTGACTGTGGTAGGTACCTAATGGGTGGCCAGTTAATGGAAGGTGAAAGTTTGAAGTGGCAAGAACAGGCTGAATGAGGAAGTACTCCAAGGACTGCGGGGAGTGGTCCCCTCCAAGTGGTGTGTAGGCATTTCTCTTTTGTACTGCAGCGTGAGCTTAATCATTTTTAAAAGGCTGTAAATTGGTAATCACAGAGATCGCTGTTCAGTGGCATACATAACCTAAAGACGGGGAAGAGAAAATAACTTGCTCAAGATCCCACAGCTAGCTAGCACTCAGATCAGAGTCCACCCACCTCTCTCAATCACCAGCTCACTGTTTTTTCCCCCCAGATTTACAATTTAAATCCCCCTAATTGTGGTCACTAGGACATTGAGGGTCCAACTTTAAGGACATAAATAGGGTAAAAGACTTAGGAGAATTTAAGATAAATTAGCTAGATTTCAATCATATAAAATTAGACTCAGATTTTTGTAAAATGAGACTGCAGATAATATAATTTTAATTAGAGTTCATGTAACATAAGCTAGTGGACAAATTCTGTATGTCCTAATACTAAATGAAGGAATGTAACTTAATGGGAAGGCTGGAGATTGAGGTGATTGACAGTGTAAAGAATAAAGGATTTTTCAAGTAGAAGCAAAACCAGTATTTTGAAGAAATGTTTGTATTTCTCCATTTCTAAAGGTGACACATTGATAATAATAAAGTAAAATTAAAACCTCCTACACTGGACAAGTAGAAATATTTGATTTTATGCTATCTCTGGTTCCTTAGCACTTATTACATATTATTAGAATCTGGTTGTAAAATTACATTTGGAGGGTTAAGTAGGTCACATTTATTTTTAAGGCTCTGCTACATGGTAATGAAATGGGATAAAGAATTTATTAGATATTTTAACCTTAAATTGTATCTTTCTTGAACCAAGAATTACCGAGTTAAAAAGAAATCTGTTAGGTGAGAACAGTGTAGATTCTCCAGCTGTATCCTGTGAGAGTGGGGTTCCCAGAACCTGCCCTACTTGAGCAGGTTACTGGAGAATCTCACTCTCTCCAGAAGCACACCTTTTACCAGATACGGTTTACTGTGGCCTTTGCTAAAGAACAAAGATGCACTTTGTGTTGTAGATTTCAAAACTTTTATGTTCCTTCTTTAATAACATTTTTTTTTTTTCAAAGAAAGTGCATTGGGACATCAAGGCCAAACTTGCCAGCGTGTTGGTTTATGATGTTTATTAACTTGGCATGATCAAAGGAACACAATTTGAATTTATTTTCTAGAAGCTGTGTATAGCAGCATAAAAATTTAGTGCTTTTTGCTGTCGGTTTTGGGGAGGAGGGTGTTTGTATTTTGTTTTCACTGTGGTCACATTTTTTAAATCCAGTAGCTGTTTTTTTTTTCAAGGGCCTCTGCAGCATAACTTATTATTTATTGACCTTCAGCTTCAAGACCAAATCATTTATCTGATGGGCCCTTGATCCCCTGCCACATTTAAAAAAAAAAAAAAAGATGAAACTTTATTTCTCTTGGAGTAGAAATGGTGGTGTTTAGGGTGGTCTCACAAAGTGCAGAGTAAAGGTTTTTATATTTACTTTTCCAAGGGAGGGAAGGGGCTGGGTGTAGAGATGTGCATGCACCGCAATGGCAGAGGGGCAAGGGCTGTGAGTTTTTATCCAGTGATAGGGTGGTTGTAGAGCAGGATGTTTCAGTTAGGCTGCAACTTGTTTCACTCTTATCTTTGGGTGCAGGGTGAGGTCCTGTGGTTGTGGTCTGGTATGTGTTTTGTGGGTTCCTGGGCCTCTGCACCTTCAGGATGCTTCCAGTAATTTGCTAGTCTTGAGGACGAAGACTCATAAAACTATTAGGGTCAGCTGTGCTTTATGGGGTCCAGTCAGCTCTGAGAAAGAGCGCCTGAGAGTGGCTTTTGTCCTCTTAGTTGGTTCTCTTGACTTGATTGAATTAAACCTAGTTGCTGTGTATTGGTTTTGTATTTAAAGCAGAAGCCAAAGAGGAAGAAGATACTTCTGGGTCACAGTCAAAGGGGCTTCAGAAGACAGACCTGTATCATCTTCAGAAGGTCAGGTCACACTTTTTTTCCTTCCAGCTACATCCTGTAACATTGCCTTTTTTTGGTGTATACTTTAGATTAACTCTGCCTGGATGTTTTTATTTTCCTTTTAAAACCACACTGAGGAACAAAGCCGACTTTGTAACTCACTTATAAATTAAACATCCTGTTTATCCCACTGCCACTCTCATCTCCATGGACAGCCCTCAATTTGCTAGAGAAGGTAGGCGGAAGGTCTTCCTGCAGCCTCAGAGAAAGACAACTAACTATCAGTAAGGTAAAATGGTAACATAGTTGCACAAAAGAATCAGATTATTTATCTGATGTATTTATTTGTTTTTATGTTGAGCCTACCTCATTTGTTTTAGGTACTTTCTTTGATTTTTTTTTTAATGCATATTCAGTGTAGAGGAGAAATTGAGCCATAGAATATCCAATATAATCTTTTTCAGACAGTTCTAACTTTAGAATCTTGGTTGTCGACGTGTAGAACCTTCTTTGTACACACGATGCCAAGTTATGATAAATGTCGAGTAAAATTTCAATCTAAGAAGAACAAAACTCATGGATCCTGTTCTGTTAGCATGGCAAAAGGGCAAGGTTTTTCTTCCTTCTTCCCCTTCTGGCAAGTCCTTTACTTAAATGAAGTAATGAGTTGTGGATAGTGAGCGCTCTGCCGTATAACTTAGTAATGAAGTAAACTAACTGCCCTTTTCCTCTTTTCCTGAAAATTCATTGATATTTGAAACAAAACACCTAGGAAAAGAGAGTCTTCCCAGACCTTAAAAATAAGAAACAATTCATTTTTTGATCTTTCTCATTTGGTTCTTTCTTGCACATTCTGTCTCGTGGAAAGGGCATCCATCACCTGTCTCTGCCAGAGCCACAGAGTTCCCTTCTGAGGCATTTTCTTTCTCACAATCACCAGAAAAGATATGTTCTTTCCATTCACAGTCCTTATTGGAAATGAAGGAGTTAAGAAGAACAGGTAAGAAGCAGACCAAGTTTGAACTACTGAGAGAAAAAGTTGTGAACTTCATTGATGGTCTGGTGAGGTGAGTCTGTCGCTTTTAAGAGCTAAAAGGCTATTTTCCCAAATAACACTGGTGTGATAGCTGTCCACAGCCATTCCAGGACACTTTTCCCTAGATTAGGCTTTATGCGTTTTGGGTTCCTCCTTCCATCTTAGAATTGTAATTTTGTCTTTCCATTCTTCTGAAGATGTATAATCAAAATGATTTAGTGCATTCTTTTACTACCAGTTAAAGAATACAGGTTTAAATGTGATCTCGCTCATTAGGTTCTAGCAGAGACGGGTAGTGGTGGAAACAGTGTCTCTCCCCTTTCCAATAACAAGCTGCATGGCACTTTATCCATTATCTTTGCTAGGAGTATGCTGGACCTAGGCTAAGCCCAGAAGATAGCCGTAATGTCCTGTTTCATCCGAGTAAAGAACATAATGCTGAAGAATAGCCAGGCAACTCATTACCAGCACTAAATTCATGTTGAGAAATGCACTCATAGTAAATTTAGAAGTCTGCCAGTCCTGCCTATATTTTAAGATGATTTTTTTGAAACTCGGATCATTGCTATAGGAAAACATGAGCAGTGTGGAAAAGAAAATAATTTAAGTTAAAAAGTAGGAAAAATTTGTTAATTTATTATTGCTTATTTTTTAATGGCAGTTCAAACTCAACAGCAGGCTAGGCACTGAATAGAATCACATACTAAAAAAAATAGCTCAGTTACAAAACAGAAAGTGATTTTCTGATAAATTACTTGACCTTCTTGGAAGTGAAAAGTTCAATTTTCCAGGACAGTGTAGGGGCAGAGTCATTGTTCCTAGTCATTGGGGGAAAATTACTAATGTCACGAAAGAGGTCCAAGTGATCAACCAAGTAGGACAGAGGGAGGAGAAGGGTGTCATGTAGAAATGATGCAATGCAATGTTGAACTGACCTACTAGCCAGCAATGACCTTACAGAGCTAAATTAATCTTGCCCTAATGGCTTTCCTGTTGTTGTAGTTTCTAGCCCCAAGTTCCTGGCTCTTCCCTTTTACCAGGTTGTGACCATTGTAGTTGCTAAAAATAATTTTGTAGTGTTATGTAGCCTAATTTCTAGGCCAAATACCAGGTTCCTTTTCAAGTTCTCACCAATCCTAAATTGTAGGCACTGAAACCAAACAAACATTTTCCTTTTGTAAACTTTGACCTAATATGTCTATTTACCTTCTGAATAGTTACTGAAATAAAGCTCAGCATGACTGAAATATTGTTAAATCACAAAAATTTCCATATTAGGGTTGATTTTTGTTACCAAGACTGACTATTGCAGGAAGGAAGAGATTAGGATTTGTAGCAAATTAGAGTAAAAGGGACCCGAGGAATCCTGTGGCAGCTAAAGCCCAGAGAGAAGGCTATGACTGCGAAGTCACATCCCCAGTATGCAGACATCCCAGAAGGCCCTCTCTATTTCTCCATACTGTCCCTAAGGAGCAGTCACATAACAGATGTTTGAACGGACCTTAGAGTTCTAGAGAAATGTGGAGGAGGAAGATCCAGGGCTGTTCAAACAAGCAATATATACAAACAGACCATGAAACTCTTTGCTGAGCTGGAGATGAAAAGGACAGAGAGAAGCCACAGAGATGCATGAAAGGAAGTGGAAAAGGAAAGAAGAGACTGATCTCAAAAAGCTAAATGGGAGAGGGAGTAGCAGAAAAACACTGAGGGACAGTGGAGAGGGCCATGTGGACAGCTGGTGAAACTTCCAAACAAATACAGAGGGGAAGAAAGAGAAGAAAATTGGACCTTCCTGAAACCACCAAAAGTAAAAATGGAGCAGTGTTGAGTGACCCCCTGGGGTCACAGCCACAGACCCCTCCCCCACCTGTCTCCTCTCCTACTTTAAGGACTCATTCTTTCCTCCCATTACCACCCCAGCATAGGGTATTTGCTTTTTAGTCCATTTTTGTTTTCAATGCGATTTAATATCAATCACAATAATTCTTTTGTACATTGAAATGAGAGGCTCAGTTTAAAAAGAAACGTTCTCCCACCTTGTACTGCCAGGCAAACCAAGATTGGAAGGTTGCCACCGTTGGTACTGCCTTGTTTTCACTGCCCGTAACGTAATGTTTTGTACTTCACTGAATTGTGCTAGTTAGAAACGTTGTGTAGTTTGTGGAAATCACCCAATTAAACATGTTGTGTTAAAAAAAAAAAAAAGGTAAACATAAGCAATAGACTCTGGAAGGCAGGGTTTCCAGCATACCATGAGCAACTCTTGCTGAAACAGCAGAGACTGAGTTGCCGCTTTCTAAGTTACCAGCTTCAATTTTGTTGCCCTTGTTGATATTTAATGGTTCTAACCACTTCTTAAAACTACCTCTCTGATCTGAGTCCAAAATGAGCAGCATCGTGCATGCAGTTCTCTAGTGTCAGACCTTATTGCTTATTCTCACAGCAAATAAGTTGCAGAAATATATTTCTGTGCCATCCTCCAGGTTTATAGTTTGGATAAAACATCTAATATATGATACTTTGTTACTGTGGTTCATCTAATTTGGCCCAGTGGAAACAAAATACAGCAAATACATTGTCTCTGATGGATATCCCTTGAGGATATCCAAAAACCCCCCTACCTGTTCCCTTGGGAATTACCTGAATTTCTGAACATTGAAAACAAAAATGTTAAAAAGGGAGGGGAGTATAAATGTGAGACAATTTTTTCTGAAATTGACTATCGGGTTGCCTTGTTAGCCTCCCAGTCCTTATCACATAGCAGGGACTTCAATAGGGTCCTTTCATGATTGGAGAGAAGCAGCCTGGGGTTCATACAGGAAGAATTTATGGTCAGAAATTACAAATGGGTAGCCTGCCCTCTAGGGAGGCACAGCATCACAGTAACCATTCCTGAAGTTACAGCTAAATTAACTTAATCTTGAGTAAGATGGTAGCAGTACTTGAGATATGCAATTCTGATCCTTAGGGCCAAGGTGAAAATTATCATACTCTTTGTAAATGGGTTTCCTCCTGATCAACTCTGCAGAAGTCTACAGAAGTGGACTGAGCAGGAGCAATGTGCACCGTTAATACCTTCTTCACTTTCTCTTCCTCCACTGACCTCAGGGGTGGGGCAGGTTTAGGGAGATTTTGTAGACGATGGTATCTTCTCCAGGAAGGAGTAAGCCAGGAGAGGGTAATTACCCTGGTGACTGGGGTAAGGTAAATGCTTCACTCAGCTTGCACTAGCTGGAAAAAGGACCTGACACATACCTGTCATGTGGCCAAAATATTTTAAGGCTAGGAATGGACTAAGCCTCAGGAAGCTTTATGAAGGCATGTGAGTTAAGTGAGTGACTTAACTACTGTCTTTGGGTAGTGTGGACCAATTTGCTACCCTCCAGGTCATCCAAGAGCAGTGTCACTGTCATGGTTGAGACCAGCAGATGGGCTCATTATACAAAGTGAAAAGTTTAATGCTTTATTTGTAAAATTCAGATTTCATTATCATTGGTTTGTTATCTAGCTCATAATTAAGAATTCCAAGTTAATTTTGTTTCAATAACTGCAATTTTAATATAAACAATTTGCTTGTTTTTCAGTATTCTGAAATAAAAATTTAGCTTTTCGGCCTTCTGCAGTAAAAAGTAATTCTAACAAAAAACTTTCCAGGTATCAGTTAAATAAATTAGAACACTTTCTGTGATCCAGAAAGAATTTTCTAAATTCTTTAATTCTAGACCCGAGGCCTGTTTAATATTGCCAAAAGTTAAATGTTTGCTCTGGTAAGGAATATGAGTATCTGTTTTCTAAACAACTTAAGAATTCATTAGTACTTTGAGAAATTCTACTTAAAAAATTTTGAGTAGGTAATTTTATGTACGTGTTTCTAAAGGTTTTAATCAGAACAAATATAGCTTATTGCACTCTAAAAAGTTTTGGAAGTTTCTAAAAATTTATGAAAAAGGTACAGTTCTGAGTGAACCTGTCCAGGATTTGATATTTGGATGTTTCATTTTTGTTTTTGGTTGTTGATTTTCCTCTTTAAGTAGAAAGCTTGCTTAAGTCTTCCACCAAGGATTGACAAAAATGTTACACTGAAATTAAACCTGTGCTTATCTAAAAGCTTATGCTTCTGCTGTTTCAGAGAACACCTTCTTCCTCCTGAGACACAGCCTCTGCACGAGGTGGTGTACTTCACTGCTGCCCACACCCTTCATGAGCACCTGAATGCTGCTCCGAGAATTGCCCTCCACACTGCACTGAACAATCCTTACTATTATCTCAAGGTAAGAAACATTCATTTCTCTGACAGTTTATTTTCAGACCCCAGGTATTATGTATCACAAAAATACTGTAAATTTACAGTTCTAGTGACCAGTGATTTAGGTGGCAGCTCAGGGTTGCACCTCTTTCAGATACTTTTTTATCCTTTTGACTTTGGAGAGAGTTTTCTAAGCCAGTGAAAATAACAATAGTCAATTAATGCTGCCAACTTTGGGTCATGTGTAAAAATGCCTACCTTTTTCCATGTGATAATGGATTTCAAATAAATTGAAAAGTGCTGATGGTTTTTGTAGGTATTAGGATCTGCAGTGTTGACAAGTCTTTTTTTGAGATTACAGCCTTGATAATGGTGTGTTACAGTAATTCCAAGAATTCAAGTTAATTTCAAGTGTTAGAAGGGGCAATTTATTGAAAATCCACAAATTCCATAAACTTTTTATGGAAACCAGAAAATCATTAGGGTCTCAAAAATTTGCAGTGTATTAAAATGAAAACAGAAAACTTATGAATAAATAAAAAATATGCTTGTCTTCTATTCCTGGGAGTATTTTAGTGACTGGGAACTAGGAGATTATGACCAAGACCTAATCCTAAACATGCAGCTGTTGGAAAGTAGGCAACTCACTATGTAAAGGAAACTAGAGTCCATTTTATTACTGGCTTACTAATTTTAGGCTTATTAATGTCTGGTCTTGCTCCTAGTCATTTCTAAAAGGTAGTCATCTTATCTTAGTCTACTGTTACTTTCAGAATGAAGCACTGAAAAGTGAAGAAGGCTGCATTCCCAATGTTGCCCCAGACATCTGCATAGCATATAAACTGCACCTAGAGTGCAGCAGGCTAATCAACCTTGTGGACTGGTCAGAGGTAGGTGGGGAAAAAAGAGCAAGCAATGTATTTGTATACCATGCATGACAACCCTCCTGGGAGTCTATACTTTTGGTACTTTAAAACTCATGTTTTTTTAATGTCTTGTCGTACTTGGAAAGTATAAATCACCTCATACTTCAAAAATTCCTCCAGAATAGCAGCTTAACTGCTCAACAGTCCCACTCCCAATCCCCTGCACTCTGATCTCACACACCTCAACCAAGCCAGTGGTGAATTCACACTAGGTCAGAATATGGGATCAAATCCCACAGTTAAGCAAAAGCTGAGCAATACAGGTAAGTTTTGTTACTCTGCAAAGTAACTGTATTAACCAGCATTTCCCTTATTGCGTAAAAGAAAAAAATCATATTCAAATAACCACAGTAGCAATCAGGAAGTACAAGGAATACTTGGCAAGAGCATTTGTGGAGGGCATGACACATTGTCATTCTTACTTTAACTATTAACTACAATAAGGCTTTAACTTTCCCTTCTCAAAATATGCATATTATGAAGTTAATTCTGTTGAAGGCTCTATTTTATAGATCTCTTGTCACCATTTAAAAATATTTAAGTTTGGCTTCAAGAAAAACAGGCATTTTTTCTGGGATAATGGAGGTTGGGGAATACAGAATACATGAGATCCTTCGCTTTTCAACTTCAACTGTTTTTTTTTCCTCTGTACCTTCTTCTCTGAAGATTATTCAGGAACTGCTCTATTATCTTTTAATGTGTACTTGATTAAAGTCATCATCAGTATGGTTTTGACAATCTGAAGTTTGTTGTAATTTTTAAAGATGTGCCAGTTACCAGCAGCAGTGCTTGATCTGGCTTCATACAGAGCCATCAAGTGCAATTAAAGATGTTTGGCAACAGGAGGGATTTTTATTTTCTTCTCTCTTGTCTCTCAAAAGGCTTTTGCAACAGTTGTGACAGCTGCTGAAAAAACAGATGCCAGTTCCGTAACCTCAGAAGAAAGGAACGAAATTATCCAGTATCCTCTTAAAACCATTTCTACAATGTGCAAGTCTATGTATAGAATGTTTAGTTTTTCCAGATCTACATTAGAGATTTATAAAGATATGGTGTAACCAACCTCGTAATTATTAACCACACCCATCCCAGAATGATTCATTTCTAAATATTTAATCCAAATTTAATAAAAAATGAGACCAAATCTAAAATATTTGGTTTAAAACATACCAAGGTTATGTTCCAAAATTCACCAAAAATATCCAAAACTGTAATTATTGAATTCTCTATTATTAGTGTACTTTTAAAAGTGGAGGGGGCACAGTTTTCTTACTACGGGAAAAATTAGAATTAGGTAAGCATCAAGCACTTTTCCATTCATGTCTTACTGATGGGATTCTAATTGCATTTCATGTTTTCCCGTAAGAGTTATAGTTTACTTTAGGAGTACATATTTGAACTACATTTCAGTTTACCAATTAATGTTTTAACATTGAGATTTTAATCTTTTTGTCAAACCACAACATGGCCAGTTTCCTTAACTATATACCCTTCAGTGCTCGGTTTATTAGAGCTGTTTCTGAACTAGAACTTCTAGGATTTGTAAAACCTACCAAACGGAAGACTGACCATGTGGCAAGGCTAACATGGGGAGGCTGCTAGAAAGCGAGTGAATGGAGCCAGAAGGATCACATTTAGCTTAAGAGAAAATGGAGCCCTGTCATAATTATATACAACTAGATGAAGACAGATGACATAGTCCCCATGTGATGTTTAACCAGAAAGTAGACTGCTAATCCCAAACAGGAACATACCAAAACACCTTTGGAGTACTTTAGAATCCATAACATGCTTACATTGTAACTAAAACCTCTCACATTATCACTGTAATTTTCACATCATTAATAAATTATTCTTGAACATAGTATATGAATGTAATAAATTTCCTTACCCAGGAGTATACATCAGTTACAGTTGATTTAAGAGTACTCATTCTTGCTTTAAGACATTTGGGGACAAATGGGAAAATCTGAGTAAGGACTGGATGTTAAATTAGGGAAGTATTAAGTGGGATGAAGATATCAGAATAACTGCCTTATTCTAGCAGGTATATTCTTTGAAACACACACACACATAACTGTATACAGCAAATATGTATGGTACAGTAACTCGTAACTAAGTGTATTAGACTGTTCTTTTAGCTTTCCTATGTCTGGATATTTTCCTAATAAAAATGGAAAAAAGCAAATTCTCGAGTTTTGCTTTAAAGGTTATAGAGCAGAAAAATAGGGTAATAGAGCTAGAGGGGGATTACAGGATCAAAAGATTTTTAATAGCATGTTTACTATGTTTATGGAAATGCTCTAAGAAACAAAGTGGATGCAGGAGAGGATGCTGGGAACTGTCTCTGAAACAAGAATTTGGATCTAATTTTTACCTAAGGCAAACAGGAACAGAATTGTTGGAACCACATCTGAGTTAAACAGGGACAAATTATTAGGTGCTTAATTAACACCAATTACTGTAAAATTTTGAATGGAGTAGATAACCCACATAAGATAATCACTTCCAACTCTAAACAGCTTGAGATCACCTAGGGAGCATATTAAATTCCAAGTCTTCCCCTTCCTCAAATTTAAAATAGTCTCGGGGTAGAACATAGGATCTTTACTACAAGTTTTCCAGTTAATGTTGCTGATTCAATAAATGTCTCATTTGGAAACCATTTTCTTAAGCAGTATAAGTTCTTACCATAAACCAAATTAGCTTCGATATTTTAAACCTCCAGTACATTTTTCTCAGATTGCCTATGCTTGCTTTTCCTCAAAAATACAAAGATTATATCTGGCAGTGTGCCCTTGTTAATTGAGATTTACTGAACACATCACAGTAACCTAAAAGTATAGCACCACACCAGCATTGCTTTTTACTGAAATAAAACTGTTAGCACACTAAATTCTGTAGATGTTTACCTATTAAAAGCAATTCCAAGGATATTTGACAATTTGGAATTCCTAGGTAATTTATATTGTATAATCTATTGATACAAAGTGTGGCTGGTATTTGGACTTCTCTACTGGGTCCATCTAATTATAACCAAATTTGAGAAGTTGCCCCCCCGCCTTTTTTTTCTGGAAATACTTCACGTAATACTTTTAGTAAGTAGCCCATAAACTAGGGCTTACTACTTTTTTTTAGTAAAATGATAAAGCAGAAATTTGGCTATGGAAGAAAATTTATTCTTGATCAAAGTTGAATCTAGTAACTGTTATTACAGGTGTACCTGGTTTTACTGCACTTCACACATACTGTTTTCATCAACATTTTGCTGGTGGTGGGAAACACCTACCACCAATAAAATGAGTACAACTCACTCAAGGTTCAAAATGATGGTTAGCATTTTTAGCAACAAAGTATTTACTTTAATAAGGTATATACATAGGTTTTTGGTGTGCAGGCTGGCACTCAATCTACTGAGCCACACCAGCCTGGGCTAGTGTGAAAATAACTTTATTATGTACTGGAAAATAAAAAAAATTTGTGTAACTCACCTTGCAATGTCTACTTTATTACAGTGGTCTGGGACCACACCCACAATGTCTCGAAGGTATGCCTGTACTTGCAGCTCCATTCAGATTTATTTCTTTTAGTCTAGTCTTACAAGTGTAAATCTAGCTCTATAAATTTAATTCTATATGAAAATTTGTACAAGCCTATTTAAATGAATCCATCATGTTGCTCTTATATGGGGGATTTTAAGGGGTAAAATGTATTTGCATTCACCCTACTCCCAGTCCTTCAGATTTTACCTTACTACTTGCTTTCTCCTAAAAATGCTATCCCACTGTACCACTGGTTCTCAGCTGGGGACCATTTCCTCCCCCTACCCCAACATTTTGGCAGTATCTGAAAGTACATTCTAGTTGTCACTGTGTGTGTGTGTGGGGGGGGAGTTGTGTGCTACTGGCATCTAGTGGTAAAGGTCAGAGATGCCGCTAAACATCCCGCAATGCACAGGACAACCCCACAACAAAGAATGATCTTGCTCAGTCCTGACTAGTGTGGCTCAGTTGGTTGGGTCACAAAGTGAAAGCTCACTAGTTTGATGCTAGGTCCAGGGCACATGCCTGGGTTGCATACTGGACTCAACCGATTGCTGTTTCTTCCTCTTAGAATCTTACAAAAAAGATCTGATTCAAATGATCAATTGTTGAGGTTGAGAATCTCTGCATTATGATGTCCATTAAAACCAGGTAGAATTACCCACCTTATTGATGGCCATTCTGTATTGTACCAATGTTTTTCAAGTATTTAATGGGCGTATGAATTATCTGAAGATCTTGTGAAAGCCCTATACCTCTTTTGGCCTTGTTTTAAATGAAGAATTGGTAAAGTAAAATGACCAAAAGTTGTTTAAAAAAAAAATCCTTTTTCTTCCACAAATTATGTAAATTACAAATATATGTCCTGGGACATTTATGACTGGAATATGCTAATAGAATTTGTAAAAGAATTCAATGAAGCATTTCCACTCACTGCATTATTAGGAAAGCCATTTGAAAAGCATGTATTGAAAGTGAGTTAAATATGCTTTCATACATCATTAAAAAAAAACAAAAACACTTGGATCCTAACTGGTATCTTTGAAGTAAATTCCACAGCTGTTAAAACTGATGAATTATGTAATTGTATCATGCAGTCAGTTATAAGCAATTTGGAATCAGAGTCAGTTTTTGAAAATGGCACTCAAATCTTATATATGGTAATGAAAAGACTGATTTTTAAATCTCATGAGAAAATTAAATTCATTGGTTCCTAGAAAAATGCTTACATTTAAAATACTGGTTTTATTCAATTACTACCCACCTGAACATTAAAAAACAAGCAGATTAGAAGTAAATGTTTTATTCTTCCAACTAAATTCCAGTACTACAAGGGGAGTAAAACAATGATACACTGGGGAGAAAAATGCAGCAATAAACATTTGTTAAAAAGACTGATAGAATAAATAAAAACTACCAAAAAAGGGGAGTGGGAGAGAGAAAATTAATATAAACCCATTCTGAAACCCCAAGAAGTCCTGAAATACAGAAATGCCCTCCTCCTTCACTATTTCACAGGAAGCACTGTAGGCTATTTGCTTAATAATGTCCTGGGATTACATTCTAAAGTATTAATAACTGGTTACAACTTGGTTGTAGTGCACAATTAAAATCACACTAACTTCATCTGAAGTGTCATTCTACAGTTTTATTTACACAACCAGTGAAGGGCATATTCTTAGAATACCAGCTTTAATCCTTTTCAAACATATTAATATAAGAAGCCAAATTGTAATGATACAGCAAATGAGGCCACTGGTATTAAATACAGGTAGCAAAAGTCCACATCCAGGTGGTACTGACATCAGGGAAATTTCCAAAACCAGTTGCTGCCTAAGAGTGGTTGCCACAGACGAAAGCCTGAAATAACCTGTATTCACAGGGGGTATTGGCATTGCTGCATGTCATAATTGGGACCTCTCGCAACAATTCAACAAGGAACAAGGCAGCCCACAAATGCAGAACATGTGATTCATGAAACATCTAAAGGGGGAGAAAAGGAAAATTAGTGCAAAGTCCAATTCAAAATTCAAAACACATAAGATTTTTATCCACAATAAAATTACCCTGGGTTAGCAATTTTCACTTTTTGATCTCATTGCACAGATAAACTACATACTAAAATTCTGCAACACACCAAAAAATATATTTTGCCAATCTGACCAAAAAAAAAAAAAAAAGGCATAATTTTGATTCATTCACAGCAGATAGCTACTATTGTGTTGGCTGTTGTCATTTTTTTTTTAATGACCATCGAAAGAAAAAGAGGTCAGTGCCTGACTAGTCAAGTACTCATGTTTTTAAAATTCTTATGGCACATCAGTGTGCCTCTTGTGGCATACAATTGAAAAATCACCACCCCAGGTATTAAAATTACTAAATATAAGCCTTAGTAAAACTGGTTGTCTATTTCCTCCAGGCTAGTAAGATAATTATAATAAATATCTTCTTACAAGATTGTTTTTAGTTCATATATGCAATACTTACAACTAGCTGGCTGTTCTCCATATCGTCGCATTATTTGATCATGCGTAAACTTCACAAATGCATCATATTGTTCTATAAACAAAGGTACATATGAATTATATGCCTTGCAAAATGCCCTCGCTAATTAGTCAGATAAACTGAAAAATCCAATGTGTACAGTGAAACAATTCTAAGTTGGCACTTAACCAGACATAATAATCTCAGTAAAAATGATAGTATATTATAGTATATAAAAACCTACATTTTAGTCTAAATCACATGACCTCATTTATGGGCTGGGTAAGGCATATTTCTTAACCCATTAAAAAATAAAAGGCTTGAATACACTGGCCAGGTAGCTCAGCTGGCTAGAGTGTTGTCCTGATAATGCCAAGGTTGCAGGTTTGATCTCTAATCAGAGCACATACAATGGTTAACTAAGGAATGCATAGATAAGTGGAATAACAGATCAATGTTTCTTGCTCTCACAAACACATCAATACACTTAAAAAAGTTTTTAAAAATAATAAAAAAAATATGTCTTTGTACTTTGAAAGTTTGTAAGTGGTTTATAAATACCAAATGTACTGCAACGGGAGGAAATAAGATGACAAAAGCTTAAAAAAAATAGGATACATTAAAAAAATCCACCAGTAACCGAATCAGGTATCACAGAAAAAGATGTTATATAATTAAGCAAACACTCTTGCCTACATGAGCACCTTGATTTACCTCCTCATGAATCAAAAAGCTTTTAATATTGATCTCCAGTAAAATCTGTGGCATAAAAAACTGAGTGGAGAATCCTAATTAAGTTATCACATATAACAAATTTTATTCACTGCACTTAGCGCTATCAAATTTTATAAATTTTTTTTTTTTGGATAATTAAGACAGTAGCAGTTTGATACTTTAAAATGATGTACACGGTGCCAGGTAGATTATTTCAAGTTTCCAGACAAAGTTGATGACAAAGTTATCATGAATAATAAAAAGTCCAAAAATGCAATCAAATTTACATCAAAAGAAAAATCTAGTTCACTAAATACTGCTGCTGATCTACATGACTAAACTACCATTTCTTGAGGTCACTAAGGAGGGCCATGAGCTACAGAAAAATTCCCTTGAAAACATATTGTAACACTGTATATAACAGCTAAATTAACTGCCATGAAGTGCATGCGGGAAATAATGCATTTGTTACGTTGAGTTCTGGGAGACTAAATAGAACTCCTACCTGCAAGTTTTGTGTTCAGTATTTCTTCATACTCTTCTCGAACTTTCTCTTCACGTTCTTTCAACAAACGTTCACAGATCATCCCAACCTGCCGTAGAGTGAATAAGGGCTGTTCTTTCTTTAATGGTGAGGATGCTGCAGATGAAGTTCCTATGTATAACATGAACAACAACATCTGATTTAGAGCCATCATAAAAAGTGTCCTCTAACTGAACAACTGTCATTTGAATCTTTCGGTGTGTGACTGGAAACACACAGCAAGATGCATGCAATCAAATTATCAGAAAAAGTCTGAAGATGAGTGGCAAAAACTACAAAATACAGACAAAACTTAATAAAGTTTTTTGTTTTTAAATTAGTGTTATTAGCTAAGACCACTTGGTAAAAATACTGAGAATATATTTCTAATATCCAGTATTAAGTAAATTTAATCGTTCAGAATCCTTAAAGATTATTCATCTAAAAGCCACTTGTGGCATAATCAGATAATGATACTTGATACAAAAGATTCTTAGGAATGCATTTTTCTTAAAGTACCACTTAAGGAGATTTGATTTTCCAAAATCATTCCTCATTCTTGAAAAGAACATCTGAAATTAATGTTTTTGAGAACTTGGGATTGATATCATCCATTGTAACACTGCTACAAGTATTTTATGCACATACAAGTACATGGATTTGCTACCAATAATTTGTGCTGTTCTGTGTATCTGTCCCTGGTGTAGCTTCCACTTTCTTTTCACTTGTTCCTTACAACCTGCATGGGTGGGACCAGTTAACTAACTAACTTGGCTTCTTAGTGGTGTGTCTATAGTAAGAATAAAGTATCCTGAGCTTTATTTATACCACCTAAAAGTAGACTGTAACTACACTAAGGCTAGCTTTATTTACTTTCAAATTCCCAGCTTTGTTAATTGAACCTGCCAGTTAATCTACAAAATGAACTGACTACTGAATGATGATAATCTTCGTTTCCTATGGATGCAGTCTAGTCTCTACCCTCTACCTTCAGCTCCTTGTACCACATCTTACCCACTTATACCTGGCTTTCCAAATTGGCAGGAGTATTACAGAATTTAGTTTTAAACAAGTTCATGTTTCCTAATATAATCTGATTTCCCTGGTTTTTTATAGCCCTTTACTATTTGTTTTTTTATTCTGCCAAATTTTCCTATCCCTGATGGAAGGGAAGAGAAAACAGGCAGGCAACTACTGTCAGAAAAAAACTTTTTTGCTGAGAACTTTACTAAAGGTAGGAGTCACTTTTCCTGGCTGGTGTAGCTCAGTGGATTGAGTGCGGGCTGGGAACCAAAGCATTGCAAAGTTCGATTCCCAGTCAGGACACATGCCTGGGTTGCAGGCCACGGCCCCCAACAACCGCACACTGATGCTTCTCTCTTTCTCCCTCCCTTCCTCTTCTAAAAATAAATAAATAAAAAATTTAAAAAAAGGAGGGGGGGAGTAGGAGCCACTTTTGATGGCTTTTCCAGTTAGAAACTTTACTTGCCCTTCACTTCAAATAGTCCTCATTTCCCCCTTTTAAAAAAGTTTTATTTGCAAACCAGTCCCTCCAACAAAAGACAGGCAAACAACAACACTGGGTCAAAATAATCCACTTTAAGAATCTATCTAAACAGGACAACTGAATGAGGGTACATGTACAAAAACAATTTGTATTGTAATAGCAGAAATTCAGACTCTAATTCATTAATGGTTAAATAATTATCAGAAATCCATAAAATAGCATAGTACTCAGTTATGAGAAGCACATGGTATATTGTTATTTATTTCTTTAATGGAGGCTGCGAATCATTGCACTCATGGGGAAGTCCACTTGGGGGTATTACACACAGGTGGTTGTCTTTGGGTAATGGGAATCCTGTGGCAATTACTTATTTGTACCATATTTTTAAGAGATCACGACGCATTCCTTGTATAAATGTTTTTTTAAAAAATCAAAGGGAGAAATATGAGCCTAAGTGATTAAAGGATTACTTTTTCCCATACCAAATAACATATCCTTTCACTTAAGTTTATTATTACCTGGTGAAGCTGGTCCACTGAGAAGAAATGCATGTGGCTGTGCATCAGAAGTACAACACGGGTCTGTCTGCTGGAAACTAGTTTCTAAATGTCTTCTCTTCTGCATGCGTTTATACTCTTGTTTTATGTTGTACAGAATTTGCTCTAAAAGAAAAAAATTTAAAATATGGCAGGATAAACTTTCAAGTTTCAAAAAGAAAAAGGTTGTTTATAGAAATTAGCTTATGTTAAGAGGGGTTTTGTCATGTCATTTCACTTAATGTCACAGAACCTGTCAATAATGTGAAATGAGCACTTACTGTACATTTCAAGGAGTTAATTCCAACCCAAAGCAAAATTACACAAAAATTAAAAGTCAGATGTGACAGTAGGTCAGCAAAATGACAGAACACATGGGAACTAAAAAACTATCAAACATTAAATTAATGGTCACAGCCATTAACATTAAGCTCAATAGAAACTTGAGTATTAAAGCATTAACAGCAAACTTTTGTTCTGAACCTTGGGGGTAAAAACCCGTGTAAAGTACCTGCCTGGTACATTATAGGCACTCACTAAGAACTATTATACCACTGTGCCACTATTGTCAACCACAACCATGGAAATGGGTAAAATTATATCAAGCATATCTTTTAGGCTAGTATGACTCATTTTAGAACGATTTCTAATTCAAAACAGTTACCATTTAGCCTCTCTAGAAAATCCTTGAGTTTTCCACAACCCTCCAAACAGACTTTCTCACAACCACCACAGCTTCTAAATTAACAGGCTATCCATCTGAAACTGCAACACGTCTTTGAATAACATCATTTTATTTGATGTCTGTTTCTTTTTATAACAAAGATAAGATGTCATAGAAACTTAAGTCCTATTTATATCAATTAGCCTATGGTAAAACTGGTTTAGTTATATGTCAGTGATGTTAATCTACAGTATATCCTAAACCAAAAAGTTAATAATCTCAATCCAAAACAAAATTAAACAAGAATTAAAAGTTACTGTGGTAATGTAATTCATAAGGCACTATGACTCATAAATGTAATAGGCTATAACTTTAACAATCAATTCTACAATGCTGCATTGATTTAAACATGAACTAAAAAACTCAACTGAAAACTAAATATTTTTGTAAGAAGAGAGCAATCCTTTTTAAAAATATTTCATACTAGTCGTTTTCTTAGGCATATACTTAATTCCTTTTCTCACCTTATATTGCTTCCCTGGTAAGAACTGTTAGGACTTTTGAGAAATAAACTGAGGGTTCATCAATCAGTCCCATGAACATTTTAGATTAAGCCATTATTTTAATTGAAAATGGGGGAAGAAAATAAACTTCAAAAGATATACTCAGTGAAGATTCTGTTTATGTAAAAAAAAAATTTTTAGCGTCACCTGAGACCATGTGTTTAGAGAGAGGTGAAGAGAGAGAGAGAGAAGAAATGTGGATGGGTTGCCTCTTGTACGTGCCCTGACCAGAGACCAAACCTGCAACCTAGACATGTGCCTTGACCCAGAACCAAACCCATGACCTTTCAGTTTACAGGACAATGCTCCAGCTGAGCCACACTAGCCAGAAGTGTTCATGTAAATTTTGTGTGTAAACAAACCTGTTCACATATATATGAATGTGCAGTGTAAGTACAAAATCACATTTTGGAATAATTAACCTTTAGGGTGGTTGCGTGAGGGATGCTTGAGATATACTTAACATTTTCCAGAATATTAACATTTGCTTATATGAATGTTTTCAGTCTTTTTCCATTTAATTGAAATAGTTTGTAATTTAAAAACAAAGTTACCACTGTAAAATAAAATGGCTATTTAAACAATTATGCACCTTTATACAAATGGATTTCTCCTAAGGTTCACAGAGGTATCCAATAAAACTGGGCAACATTCTATACCAATGAGGACAAGTTCACATATCCTTATTTTTTAGTAACTCTTACAGTAGCAGTATCTAAAAGGTTTCAACATTATGATGGTTTGATCTCATTCATCACTTCCTGCTGAAAGCTACCATCATCCTGATCAAAGTGCCATTCAAAGTATCTTAATGTTTATGCACAACCTGAGATTTCAAATGTACTACAGCAGAGTAACTTGACCTTTAACATATTTTGTATAACTTACTCTTTGATCACCACAAAGCTGTTCTCAGATTACTTTAGTCTTTTCACTTCACAAAAATCAAACAAAGCACAACTAAGATGTACCAAAACAATAGTTGTAACAAACCATTCATTTGACAGCCTCAAAAAAAATCTAAAGTAGGACTAAGATATGGTCAAACTTAAAATTTTAGCTTTATAAGCCCCCATAACATCTTAAGAAGCATCAAACAAGCTAAGGAATTTTAAAGTGTAATTTACAAATGAATTCACCAACTTAAATGTATAATTCGATAAGTTCTAACAAGTGCCAATGGTCTTGGAACCACTACAATCATAAGAACTTCGTATCACTCCCAGTGCTTCTATTCACCACCTTCATCACTGCCACTACTAACCTACTGTCACTATGTAAGTTTTGCCTTTTCTAAAAAGTCATATAAATGGAATCATAAAATTTTTGTCTGACTTCTTTCATTCAGCAATGATACTGTATGAATCAGTGATTCCTTTTTTATTAATAAGCAGCATTACAGTGAGTGTGTGTGTGAGTGTGTACCACAACTTATCCATTCTCCTTTTAATGGGCATTTGAATTGTTTCCAATTTGGGGCTATTATCAACAAGGCTATTGAGAATATTCAGGTACGAGTCTATGGGTGGGCAAATACATAAGAGTGGAACTGGATGGCCTAAATTATATGGTAAGTGCATGGCTTTACTTTATGAGAAATTGCCAAACAATTTTCCAGAGTACTTACACCAGTTTGCATTCCCACCAACAATGCAAGTTCCAACTGCTCCACATCTTTGGCAACACTTGATATTCTCAGTAAAGAGCTGAAGAATTCTGAATGCCACTGCCTGTACTGCTTTCTACATCTAACAGGATGCAACTATGCCATCTAAGCCTCACTGTGCCCTCAAATGTTCTAATGCTGGTAACATGTGATTAACACTGTTATACAGTGAATGGTCCAATTTAACCTGACTGGGATCTCAAGCAACACAAGTAGCAAAGTAGCCAATAGCTAACTGCAAGTCTCGAACCCAACTTATCTCAGTTCAAAAGTATGAGCAGTTTTGAAGCTGATACTTTTCAGTTTTAACTCAAGAATTCAGTTTCAGATACATTTCAGTTTTAACTCAAGAAATTGCCTCAGATTCAATTCACACTGTCAGCTCAACCTAGGTATTTACCTAAGTTGCTTCCATACTAGCTGCATAAAGGCGTCCCATACATCAATAAAGTACCTATGTCCACTTAGTCATAAACTACTTAAATTTAGCCATCTCTTATCAAACTAGGAAGTACCATTTTATTCTAACTACATGTAATATCTGTCACTGTGCTGGCAACACAATTTGCAGTCCATTAAAGAAAAAGCCAAAGTCTCCCTTACATGATCAGTTGCACATTTGAGTTTTAATCAAGCAGCTTTTGTACCTGACCACAAAGCATAGATCGGATTTGCAGCAAATCACTTAGAGCAAAGTATGTAGTTACCTTCATGCTGTTCTACACAACTAGTTGTACATCCCCTTTTCAAGATCCTAAAAACTACATCAGTCTTTTGTAATAGCACATGGCTAAGACTTTTCTTTCACTGTACTAGATTAAGTAAAAATATCAGTATTAGCAAATTCTATGACTTGTAATAGCATTTTCATTCCCAAATCTAGTAAATGTTACTGAAAATGCAAGTAAAATTCTCCTTTAACAGATAGTAGTAGATTATCAATGAGCCAAACTTCTTTGGAATAAAAAACGATAATGACAACAACAACAAAAAACCCAAACAACTGAAAACCTAAGTAAATGTGGGAAGAATAAGCCTGGCTTCAAAGAATATAACCTATTTTAAAATTGTTTAACTTTTCTTAGTTGCCACTGATTACTTGAGATAGCCTGTACACAATGAATAAAGTCAGAAATATAAACAGGAGAATGCTGATAGGATAAAAAAAAAATAAGTTGATAAAGTTAAGAGAAACAGCATTAAGAGGAGACTGAGAGCAAAAGGAGAAATACTGAATTAGATGTAACTACAAATGTGTTTAAAGGAGAACAAAATTTGGGGAGGCGATGAATCAAGTCTCTTTTTCCTAGAGTCCATAAAATGTCTAAAAATCTGACACTATAAACTTTTGGTCCTGACTAAAATAAGACTTATGGTTTTCCTTCTGACATCATACAAACATCAATAGATCAAACATTAAATTTCATTAAGTTTTAAGCTTAGGTGTATTATAAAACCCTTTTATTTCACTTTATATGCTAATTTTTCTATGGCATATCTTTGAAAAAACAAAATGAAAGTTCATTTAGATAACTCAGTGGGATTAACATAAATAAAATAAATCTTGAAGGTCTGTCAGCACTAGGCAGAAACACAAATGTAATAATGGAAAACCTGTACAAACAGGCAGTAGCCATTAAGGCCTAAAACTAGGAAATATTCCAAATAAAATGACAGACCAAATCTAAAACTCTGAACTACATACTAGACATTGTCATGCCTACTTTATACATTAAAACACTTAATTATGAGATCTGTGGAGACCCATCTGTGTAAACCAACTATTTTCCTATGATCATCTGTTCGAAAACAGCTCTTATGTTCACCTCAAAGGAACCTTATGGACAATGTTCTTATCCAACCAAGAGCTATCTAATACAAAGAATGTGCTGATGCCATTTTTAATTCACTTAAAAATTATTGCTATGTCAAAGGGGCTTGGAACCGAATCTTAACACAAAATTGCAAAGTTATACTTACAGTTTTAACTTCTATTTGGATTAGCATGAAACCTAACAACATAATATAGTTGCACACAATTATATAAACATTAGGGTATTATTACCTACAGTATTTTAAAATTTATGTTATATGATATCTTACTGAGTTAAGAAGTGCTCATTGATCTCTAAGAGGAAGAAAAAGTTTAATCACTACAGGTCAAATTTTATTATTTCATTGGTACTATAATAACCAATGATTATTTATTTGAAATGATTCAATCTGTTAAAACTCTGCAGGCGGTTAAGTATAATTTTACAAACCGCACAATGGGCATCACAAATGCAAAGCGCCCAACAATGCTCAATCAGTGGGTACCTCCTCCCACACTTTTGTTTTACATTAAACTAGATTCTACAGGGATATGTTACTCCTGTTGCTTTTACTGGTTAGCTCTTTCATATCTCTAAGTATGTCTTCAAATAGCTTACAAGCTAGAAAAATAAAGAGTAATAACAAAAAAGCAGTAAATAGGGAAAAGAGGAAATTGAACCATCCAAATCCAAACCCCAAACATGTGTGTTCAAAGCACATTTAGTGCCAAGGGAGAAAGTTCAGCTTCAATTCCAATTAACCATGGCCATGAAGGTAAGACTTGGAGGTTTGGAAGGACAGAGAGCAAGACTTCCTGAGGAGGACTCCAGGACAGCAGAATCACACTGAAGAACAAACCAGCCTTCTACAACACAAGTTATAAGGGCACCCAACCACACACACACACACACACACACACACACACACACACACACACACACACACCAACAGTACTCTGGTAGGTTGCACACTGATGATTCACAGGCTAAAGACATATCTAGCTTGAATATTTTTTGCCAAACAAATGTGAATTTGTGGCCAACATTTAAAAGTTGGGCATTTTACATTAAAAGTCAGGTTTTTAAGCCACTGTCGGGTGGAGAAGAAACTGGACGTGGTAAAATTCAGGTGAAGAATGACCACTACCTTTTGGTGTTAAGTTCTCAAGTGCTTTTAACTTCAAGGGCACACATAAATCACCTGGGGATTCCCTCCCCCCTTTTAATGGAAACTGAGGAATGGAGCCCCAGACTCTGTGTTTTTAATGAGTTTCCAGGTGATGCTGCTGGTCAGCAGCAAGGTTGGATACACTGGTTCTCAACTACTTTACTTCAGTAGTTATTACTTGCCTGGAACTATGAAATTTAAGTTTCCATCCACTGCTTAAAAAAATTAACTCCACTACTGTGGCAATTAGAAAGAAAACTGGCTGGTTTATTAATTATTGGCCATATCAGGAAATGGAGGGGAAAAGAAAAGCAGTGACAGCAGAGATTACTGCAAGTATTCAATTTAAACAGACGTGAGGTGTATGAAATCACTGCCACTCTCACACAGCTATTCTAGTTCTATGGTAGACATATCCCTCCCCAGCAAGAAAATACTCTGTAAATCAATTTGAACTTGATTAGAGACTCATTATATGACATTAACATACACATATTAATTTTTCCTTATACCTTTAAAATCCAAGTTCATTGCATAATTGATAGTGAACAAATGTATCTGCTGCTTTTATGTTGTCTGCCTTTAAAATTTTTTTACTCTCAATCCTCACCTGAGGATATGCTCTTTATTGGTTTTAGAGAGGAAGGGGGAGAGAGAAACATCATTGTGAGAGAAACATTGATCAGTTGCCTCCCCTACATGCCCCAATCAGGGATTGAACCTGCAACCTAGGTTATGTGCACTGACTGGGAATCAATCTCTCAAACTTTTGGTGTGTGGAACGGATGGCATTAACAATCAACCAAGCCACCAGGCCAGAGCAATACTATGTCTGCTTTTAAAAGGTAAGACCACCCCACACCAGATTGGAAGCCCACAGATGTCTTTTACTTATCCCATACATTTTGTAAATTAGTCGTGAATATTTAAAGATCAACAGATTTCACAAAAATTATGACTTCTGGAAGTGGGGAAGGCTACTGAGAAGGTCCAAATTCTCAATGGCCCAACCTGAGAGGAATGGTCTGAACTGAACATATTTGAGTCCCCTGTGAGGGCAAACTGAAGCCAGAAGCATGATTGCTTAGGGACTATTAAGCTGGACAGAAGAGGAATTGAACACAGAACTAAGGTATTCTTAAGTTTAACTCTGGCTGGTGTGGCTCAGTGGACTGAGTGCTGGCCTGCAAACGAAAGGGTCATTGGTTCAATTCCCAATCAGGGCACATGCCTAGGTTGCAGGCCAGGTCCCCAACAAGGGGCCCACGAGAGGAAACTGCATACTGATGTTTTTCTCCCTCTCTCCCTCCCTTCCCCTCTCTAAAACAAATAAATAAAATCTTAAATATATATGTACATTATATATGTATATATTTACATATATATGATTACACAATAATCATATTTTATGAGGCCAACATCATCCTAATTCCAAAACTAGATAAGGACACAACTAAGAAAGAAAACTTCAGGCCAATATCTCTGATGAACATTGACGCTAAAATCCTGAACAAAATACTAGCAAACCGCATCCAACAATACATTAAGAAGATCATCCATCATGACCAAGTGGGTTTCATACCAGGCATGCAAGGATGGTTCAATATTCGCAAATCAGTAAATGTAATACATCATATAAACAAAAGCAAAGACA